>JASDQU010737152.1:298168-311965 GCA_032191745.1 Picea mariana | reverse complement strand
TATACAACCCTTTGAATAGGAGATGTATGGATATTTTCTCCTTCCATGAAAAATAGTTGTAAGGTGTAAGAATGAATTCTTTTTGGAATTCCATCTTTCTGCTGTCTTCCATCTTTTGTACTTGCAAAAATTTTTGGTGTAGATTTTGCTTAGTAGTCCATCGGCTCTGATACCATGTAAATGTGTTAACCTGCATATAATATATCTAGCTAAACAATGATACACAAATTTTCAGAGAGAATTGGAAAAATAAGAAGAAGGAGAGAAAATAATGGAAATAATTCTCATTAATCGTTGTGAATAATGAATAATTTACACATGATATACTCTGTATAACTTAATGAGTTTGACTTGAGGTGAACCAAGTCACCATATTGGTATTCTAGAGTGATATGGACACACACCAACAGTTACGGGAGTGAACTGCCACCTATTCTAGTCTCTCAGGCAGTTACAGGAGTGAACTGCCACCTATTCTAGTCTCTCAGGCAGTTATGGGAATGAACTGCCACCTAGTTGAGTTAACTAGTCAACTAGTCTTCAGTTAACTGACTGAACAAAATGTAGTGAGGAGTTAACTCAAGGAATCAAGGCTAATGACTCAAGGAATCAAGGCTAATGAGCCACTCAGGTGATGATACCAAGGCAAGGTCAAATTAGCATGGTGATGATCCCAATGTTGCATGGTGATGATCCTGATGCAACATCTAAACTCAACTCAACTAGTCAAACTGAAGTGTGAACTGAAAGAGAATATTCTCGAGGTGGAATATTCTCTCCTAAAATATAGGAGACTGGACAATGACTAATTATGATTAATAAACAAATAAAAACCTTAGGAAAAGGAAATCCTAGGTGTGTTTGAAGTAACTCCAACAACATAACAACTGAAACCAACCGATCTCAACCCTGACTGCATGGAACAAGCATCCACTAACCAGATAGTGGACACACAGGTCAAGGTCACTCGCTAGCAGTGGATCCAAGTTTATTGGGTTGTCAAGGCAGGGAAAATCCTACACCAAGGCAAGTGGCTCACCCAGGTCCAAATCCAACATAAGTTTCCTCACCTAATGGGGGAACTCAACGCAATGGAGACCATTGCCTCCTAAGGGGGGAGGATTGATCCAGGTGGATATTGGTGGCCACCCACTTATTCCAACTAGCTCACCATGTCTGTTTTTGTTCAACACATTCTTTTGTACTTCTTTGTAATTGTGGGTTCTACACTTCTGGGGCTGTTTGAAGCCCCCCACATCCTCCAGGTGGATATGGGTGTCCTCTCGGCTAATCCAACTAGCTTATTTTGTATGTTTTCATGTCAACACATCTTGTTGTACTTCCAGGGATGTTTTGGGGCCCTAAACGTTGTTTTTTTGGCTCACCACAGTCAAACTATAGATGGAGTCATAGTTTTATGACAAAATGTGTAGTTATCTGAAAGACCTTTCCAACGGGTCATCACATGCCTAAAACAGAGGTCGTATGCAAAATTTATGACCCTTGGAAGTTGAGGTACCAAATTACACCAACTTACCCATAGGGCCCACATAACTTTTGGAGTTTCACCTTCTAGGGTTAGGTTTTTGGATGTATAGGGTTTTGGAATTCATGAGTAATATCAAAAAGGCCTTTGGAGCCTCATTGTAATCCATTCTTCTCATACAAATGCACATAGCAACCACATCTCTTCTCAGAGATAGATACCACCATTCGAGCGAGTATTTCAATTCTGCAGTTTTACAGTTTCAACCTATTTCATTATTTAACAGAATATATTGTTCACTGGATATTTGTGTTATTCTTCATATCTCTGTGTTTATTGTATTTAGTGTGTTAATTAGTTCATTCTGCTTCTAAATCTAGATCAAATGTTCATACAATTATGTTCAGATTTTGATGGAGTATGTTGCAGGCTGATTATATTTGATAAATTTAATTTTTATTGCTAAGGGCCAACTCCTCCATATTTTCACTTTTCATGAATTATTCCTAGCTCCTAATTCCATATTGATTTTAATTCAAAAGGTTTTCCCCCTGATTCATGGTTAATTTTCAAAATTTAAGGATTGGTAGAAGTGGATGTAAAATTGAAAAGGAAATTATGAAGATATTTTTTGTTTGATGATTATTATTTTTGGACATGTGCCATTACATTTCCTTGCCATTATTTCACTTTTCACACATTACAATACCATCATATTTTCCAAATACATTGTTTCTCCCATGTTCATGAATAACAATTACTTATGTAATGAAGAAGAGTTGATGGGAAAAATTGATAATCTTGCTTGATTTTTCTCTTGTCTCCTTGATTGCATGCATGTTGTTTGCTGTCAACAGAGCTATTTCTAAGTTATTTTATACAAATAATATTTGATGCTTATTAGCTATTGTATGTGTTATCACACATATTGTAGGTTGGGAAAATCTTGACCCAATCCACAAACATGGGACAACTGTGAGAGTATCTACCCATTGTCACCTTAGATGGACACTCTCCTCACTTTAGTGATGACGAAAATCACCACAAGGGGGGAATCTCGGTGAACCTAGGGGGATTTAGATGGAAGGTGATATCATGGAACATGTAATTTCTATAAGTCAATGTAAGAAATTGAAAATGGCTTGGGTAATAGTCCTATTGGGAAAGGTAGGTTGTCGTAGTGAAGTGTTCCTGCAAAAGAGTATTATACCTGCCCAAGACAAAACAAAATGGAGATATACAAGCCAAAATATCAAATGGACAAGAAATTGAAGATTGTTGTCCTATATTGCAGAAGAAAACAAAAATATATATAAAAATTAAAAGGTAGCAATAGTTGCAAAATGTATCACCAAAATCCTATTAAATATGTAAGAGATGTTGGAATACTGAGAGGGGGAAGGGGGCTAAATTAGTATGAGCACTTTTACCACTTTTAACCACAATATATAAAATTCAACTTAACCAGTAGTATATCATCGATATATCATCTATGATTGCTTCAATATATCATGAGCATATAAACATAAGCAACATCACATCAACAACATCAAATCAAATACACAATACACCATAATTTACGTGGAAACCCAAATGGGAGAAAACCACATAATTATTTCTTATATATTGTCAAGAATACATTCATTGGAAGCACCAACTTCCCAATTATCCATATCCAACTGGAAGGAGGCTATGACACCCTATTTACAAGCTCCAAACTAAAGGAAGCTACAACTCCTTGAATACTTTGGCTCCAACCCCTTGATTCTTAGGCTCCAACCTGAAGGAAGCTCTAACTCTGTGTGTTCTTTGGCTCCAACTAGAATTAGGCTACAACCCCCTGATTCTCAGGCTCCAACCTGAAGGTATCTCCAACTCCCTGAGTTCTCTGGAACCAACTGGAAGGAGGCTACAACCCCATTTCCTTGCCTCACCCTGTCGCCCTGAAATATAAGTGTAGACCAACTGTCACTACCACAATCACTGCCACTGCTACTATAATTACCACTGTCACTGTAACTACCACTTTCATTGTCACTACCACTGTCACATCAACCTGTCAAACTGTCACAATATCCAACCTTCCACTGTCACCGACATACGATCATCAACTAGATCCATTCACATGGATATAACAACCATCACCAAAACATGTACATAAGCCATGTACATCACTCATTAACCATGTACATCAACCTATACCATACCATGTACATCAACCGATGCCAACCATGCATATCAACCTGTACCAACCATGCGTCAACCGTGCATCAACCATGCACCAAAACCTATACCAAACCGTGCATCAACCATGCACCAAAACTTGTACCAAACCATGCATAAAAAATACACCAACACCTGTACCATACCATGTATCGACCATGTACCATGTCATGCATCATACCTGTACCATACAATCAACCATGTACCACACCAAGAAGTACCTCAAACATGTGATAACATTACCATACCAGACCAAATATCAAGATAGCCAATAGTGCACTTATAACAATGTATCACATTATCATCGAGGTGTATCATATCACATACCATCACAACCATGCCTTAAGCATGTAACTTACCATAACCAAACATAGGAAATATTCACATAAGCATACCTATAACCTGTAGCTGACTTGCTATATTGTAATACTGACATGTATCTCTTCCATAGCCTTCAGTAGCCTGGTACCAACATCTATACCAAATTTTCCTTAGACTTATGGGACTAAGACTCCTTGTCACGTGGGGCCTCACGTGACATGTCATAGGAAACCCGTGGGGGTGCCTCATGGGACACCCTTAATCTGACCCATGAGGGCCTATTTAATTAGGGTTATAGAAAAACCCTAGCTCTCTCCAACTATGAAACTTTCACTCTTTCTTCTCACTTTCTCTGATGCCTCAAACTCGACCTCATATTTTCCAATAGACCAAAATATTCTTATAAGATAGATATTCAATGAATGTGTGTGCGTACATATGAGAGACTCCTTGAGGTGTATTTATAATTTTTCCAAGTAACTTCTCTCCTTAATCTTAGGGATTCTTGAACTTTCTTGTTGCAACAACTTTACCCTTTCATTAATTGACTTGTAACTAATTAGGTGCTTCTTGACCATTCTTTGGGGCTTCTAACTTATCAAGGCCATAATTCCCTAACTGTGAGGAGCCACATGGCGTACGACCTATCACCGGAAATAGCATGACGAGGACTATCCATATATGGGTGTGTTACTACATTTTCATTGTCCTTCATGTCCTTATTTCTCAAACAAATTTTGGTCTCATGAACACACCTATAGGGATTTGTGTAGACTTCATCAAATGCACCCATTGCATCTAATTACATCAACCACTCTTGTTGACATAAATGAAAACTAACTCACCATCAATCTTGACAACAATTTTGGGGTATCTCAAATTCTCCAAGGGTTGACATCAATGAAAACCAATTGTTCAACAATCTCCCCTTTTGGCATTGATGGCAACACCAACATTGATTGCAACATTCATACTCCAATACTCATGCCCCCCTTATGATCATTTCTCCTCATCAATTTTTCTCTCTCTCCCCCTTTGAAATCAATGGAAAAGGGTATCTCTCCTTGAGGATTTTCCCCCTATATTCATGCGTCTTTTCTTTCTTTTCACATGTTTTTTTCCTCATTTTTATTTCCACGTTCCTCTTCTCTTTTGATAACAAAGAGTGACTTCCTCTGAAAGTATAATTTCTATGAACAATCCTTCTCTGGCATCGTGTGCTTGACTTTATCTCTACTGATCTTGTTGAATTTTCACTATGCTAGGCTCAAGAATGAGGTTTATTTCAATTTTATCTTTTACTTGAACCATAAAAAAATGCAATGACACCATTAACAATTGCTGCAAAAACCAAGATCAAAAGAATAAATACCATGCACAAGAACACAAGAAATATCCTGGGAAACCCTTCTCAATAAGGGAAGAAAACCCGAAAATCCTTTGCTATATTCTCAAGAGAAATACTTCCCACACCATAGACCTAGCACACAAAAAGGTGCTCTAAAAAACAAAGAAGGCTAGTGCCCAAGATAGGTGCGCACTTCAGCCCTAGAATATGTACTTGCTGAAATTTCCAAAATCATATGTTTGTTGTGTTTCCTCAATGGGGAAATCACCTTTATTTATGCTAGACTGGACATATCAAAAGTGGTGTCTATTGGCATAACATGGCCGAACTCAATAACTCATAATATTATTAATAATTACCAAATTAATTATCTTTTACATTAATTATCTTTCACTTTATGGTGGGGCCGACCTGTACCCTCTACATCACAATTAGGGTTACAGGTAAATCTAACTCTTAGACAATATAACAAGGGATCTCACACACCCACTAGTTCTCAACCACTAGGGACACACTCACCTGTGCTCATCCATAGGGACATCCAACTCAAAATATCTCTATCTCATTGAGTCTCGAAGGAGAATCATCTAGATACACACTCACTGGTGCTCAACCACCCGGGTCACGTCCACCTGTGCTCAGCCACAGGGATGTCCTACTCAACAGATCTCTATCTCACTGAGTCTCATAGGAGAATCATCTGGAGTACCAGATCATCTCAAATCTCTACACAGAGGAGAACAAAACACCCATCACATGGGCACCTTCACTCCTCACATGGGTACACATCGTTTCATATAAAATGACACACCCATCTCATGGGAATCCTCCCTACATAGGGGCACAGAACATTCCATCTCAGTCTAACAGGAATGACACACCCATCTCATGGGCACACCCAAATCATGGGATCTCTCACAGGATGTCTCACTCAGTCTGTGTCCTCAAGGATGTCTCACGAATCTATAATCATCAACACTCCCTCTCAGCTAGGGAGGTATTCTCTACCAGGCCAAGTCTCTCACGAAAGTACTCAAACTTCATCTTGGCAAGTGGTTTGGTAAAGATATCTGGAATTTTCTCATGTGTAGGAAGGTACTGCACGTGTACTTCTTTCCTCTACACCATGTCGACTCTGATGTAATGATATTTTATCTCAATGTATTTCGATCTATCGTGAAACACAAGGTTCTTAGAGATCTTCACAAAGCTCTGGTTATCACAATAAATAATGGTAGGATCCATCTCATGATCAAATAAATCTGTTAGGATCTTGCGAAGCCACACTGCTTCGTGGACTGCAACACTAAATGTTATATACTCTACTTCTATGGTACTCAAGGCCACAGAGCTTTGTTTCCTCCTACACCAGGAAACCATGGCAGACCCCAAGGTAAAACAAAAACCGGATGTGTTCTTCTAGTCCACTGTGCTCCCTGCCCAATATGCATCGACATATCCCTGCAAACTCAAGTCTACACTGGAGGCATATCTCAGGCCATATCCAACTGTGCCTCGTAGATATCTCAATACATGCTTCGCTGCTACCCAGTGAGTCTGTCTCAGATGAATCATGAACTGACTAAGTACATTCACTGCATAGAATATATCAGGTCTGGTGTTAACCAGATATATCAGTGATCCAATCAACTGTCAGTACAAATGTGGATCAATCTCACCTAAATCAGTAGAAGCATCTTTCATTTTCTTCAAATCCATCACCATCGGTGTAAACATGGACTTTCACTCTGTCATACTGAACTTCTTTAATATTTCCACTGTATATTTTCCTTGACTCGAGAAAATCTCATCAGTCCTCTGCCATACTTATAGTCCCAAGAAGTAGTGCATTATATCCAGATCCTTGATCTTGAATTTGTAAGTCAATGCTCTCTTGCATTCAACAATAAGTCTTTCTAAACCGGTGAGGAATAAGTCATCCACATATAGAACAAATATTAGGCACTCGTTACCAACAATATGATAATATAGGTTTGGATCAACAACACTCTTTCTGAAGCCCAAACTCATCAAGAATCCATCCATCTTCTCATACTAAACATGAGGTGCTTGCTTTAGTCCATACAAGGATTTCTTCAACCTGCACACATGAGTTTTCTCGTCGTGTAGCATGAATCTTTTTGGATGCTTGATGTAAAATTATTTATCAATCTCACCATTGAGAAATGCTATCTTTACATCCATCTGATGTAGTTTCCAACCCATGGATGCATCTAGTGCAATTATAATATGGATGAAAGTGTATCGAGCTACTGGAGCAAATTTCTCATCATAGTAAACTCGCTGTACTTGTGAGAATCCTCTGGCTACAAATCTCGCTTTATATTTCTCTACACTTCCATCAACTTCATGCTTGATCTTATAGATCCACTTGGAAGTTACTACAAACTTCCCTTTTGGTATCAGAACAATATCCCATACATCATTATTCAAGATGGACTGATATTCTTCTGTTATGGCATCTTGCCATACCTGCTCACCAGTCGCTTCTCCATGACAAGAAGGCTCATAATCAATGATGTGGCTCATGGTTGAAAAGTAGCTCAAAAATATCTTTGGTTTTTTTTCTTTATCAGGATTTTCCTTAAGGGGATGCATGTCCCTATGCCTCCTGCAGAGTTTTTCGAGCCCAGGCAGGCCTTTTATTCCCTTCTCCAATATCTCTAGGGATATCAACTGGGGCAATTGGATCAGCTGGAACAACTGGATCAACTGGAATAATGGTTTTCTCCCTATGAATTGCCAAAGGGGGAGAAGGTACTGTCTCACTGTCAATCTCCATCTGAGATTCACTAGATCTTTGAAAGGCTATCTCTTCTTCAAAGATAACATCTCTTCTTACCTCAATCTATCTTTGACCAGGGATGTAGATCCGATATTCCTTTGAAGATTCACAGTATCCCACATATGTACCCTTTCTTCCTGAAGGGTCTAGCTTGGGCCTCTTCTCTTTTGGTACATGAAAGTATATTGGGCACCCAAATATCCTGAAGTGTCCAATCTCAGGCTTCACTCTGGTGAAGGCTTCTTTGGGAGTTATGTTCTTCAAAATCTGGTGAGGACTCCTGTTATAAACATATACTACTGTCATACATGATTCTGCCCACATAATCATAGGTAGATGTTGATCATGTATCATTTCTTTGGTTTCTTCATTGATGTTCTGTTCTTCCTCCTTATCAATTAGTTTTGACTCCCTCTGAAGTCTAAAGGATAAATATCTTCCTTTTGTGTTAACCTGCCTGGAATAAGAAAACAAACGAAAGGAAACAAGACACAAATGTCTCATAGATGAGAATAATGGGTACATCTCTAGAATCAAAACAATTTAAGGATTGTTGTCACAGCTACAACACCTACTTGTAATGTATCAAACTTAGAAATGTAGGTTAGAGGCATGATAATTAAAACAATCAAACCTGGAGTCTTCACTTCCAGTGTTTTGTTCCACTAAATGCACTGAGATCCCTATGGATCCATGATTGCAACAAAAATTCCTTCCTCCTGCAAGTACCCTCATGACAATGATACAAAAAAATATATACAAGTGCATACCTGAGAGTGATGAGATTATTTCTCCAATGGCACCTGGCTGATCTCTGGTCCCTGACATATTCATGAAGAAGGTAGCAATGATACCACCTTTTGTCATCTTGATATTTTGAAGCTGGCATGAGTAGATGATTATCTTCATTTCCTTGATGTCATCTTCCTTCCTTTCTTCCTTCTCTTCATTGGTAGCTGTCTCTGGTAAGGATTTTTGTATCACCCACAATAGATCTTACTCTTCAAGAGTGATCTGAAGTCTTGAATGCCATGAACTGAAGTTTCTTGATCCATCAAGCCTATCTTCCACCAATGTTCTGTTCATCATATTTTCACATTCTTCACAAACCCTTTCCAACTGGGCTAGAAAACCTAATGGCTAGGATAGGATAGAAAACTTAGGTTTTGTTGGGCTTATGACTGCCAACAATAATACTTGAAAGTCAGAAGAACACTGGTGAGCTAAAAATCTCCTTAAATTAGTTACAAAAACCCTAAATCTGAAATTTCTACAGAAAATTGTGAAACCCTAGAAACCCTAGGGCCAAAAATCCAAAATTCCCAGAATTGCATTCTGAAGCTTGCTAGAGGTGAGCTAAAGGAGGCCATACACTCCTATGAAATTTTCCCAACTTCCAAGTATTAAGTGTTGGAACACCCAAAAAGTGAGGGCTGTACAAATGTTTTGGAAACCCTAGGAGGGTCGTATGGTTCTACAAAAGAGGAGGACAACTTGATTGAAGCTTGTGCAATGTATTCTTTAAGACCTATGCTCTGATACCATGTTAAAGTTTCACTATGCTAGGCTTAAGCATGAGGTTTATTTCAATTTTATCTTTTACTTGAACCATAAACAAATGCAACTACACCATTAACAATTGCTGCAATAACCAAGATCACAAGAAGAAATACCATGCAAAAGAACACAAGAAATATCTTGGGAAACCCTTCTCAACAAGGGAATAAAATCCAACAATCCTTTTCTATAGTATCAATAGAAATACCTCCCACACCATAGACCTAGCACACAAAAGGGTGCTCTCAAAAACCAAGAAGGGCAATGCCCAAGAGAGGTGCGCACTTCAACATTAGAATATGTACTTGCTGAAATTTCCAAAATCACATGTTTGTTGTGTTTCCTCAATGGGGAAATAACCTTTACTTATACTATACTAGACACATCAAAATTGGTTTCTATTGACACAACACAACCGACCTCAATAACCCAAAATATAATTAATAATTACCATATTAATTATATTTTACATTAATTATCTTTCACTTTATGGTGGGGCTGACCTGTACCCTTTACATCAAAATTAGGGTTACAGGTAAATATAACTCTTAGACAATATAGAAAGGGATCTCACACACCCACTAGTGCTCAACCACTAGGGGTGTGTCCACCTGTGCTCAGCCACAGGGATGTCAAAATCAACATATCTCTATCTCATTGAGTCTCATAGGAGAATCATCTGGACACACACTCACTAGTGCTTAGCCACTAGGGTCACGTCCACCTATGCTCAACCATAGGGATGTCCTACTCAACAAATCTCTATCTCACTCAGCCTCACAAGATAATCATATGGAGTACTACATCGTCTCAACTCTCTACACAGATGATAACAATACACCCATCACATGGGCACCTTCACTCCTCACAGGGGTACACATTGTTTCATATCAAATGACACACCCATCTCATGGGCATCCTCCCCACACAGGGCACACAATGTTCCATCTCAGTCTCAGAGAAAAAACACACCCATCTCATGGGAAAACCCAATTCATAGGCTCTCTCACAGGCCAAACCACTCATTTTGTGTCCTGGAGGATGTCTCATGAAGCTATAATCATCAACATATCTCTCTCTTTGACGTCATGGGAAAAAGGATAAATAAACTTGTCGATATGTCTCCCCCCATATTCATGCTACTGATCTTCATTTTTGGATCTCTTTCTCTGATGATTTCTCTTCCCTTGAATTCTCTTCAAGAGGTAGAACAATATATGACTTCCTGTGTATGTTTCCTTTCCTTTCTTCCAATGATGCTTATTGTCCATTGGTGCTTCCTCTTGTAACTGTTTGACATGTATAAAAAACATTCAAAAATTTCTTGAATTCAAATCTTCATGGTCTATTATGTTCATTGTTTAGATATAAATGACCATACTATTAAAAAATGTCCCTCTGATGATATGGCTTCTACTGAATATTTCTCTTTCCTTGTTATGCTATGCCTTTCACTGCTTGTCTTCTTATGAACAACTGATTCCACTTGTTGACTGATTCCAATTGTAAATATGCTCTGTCATATATCTGTCTAGACCTGCTAATGATATCACAAGTCCATGTTTGTCCATATGTCATAAGATGTCCATAACTCTGCTTCTCAACTGTCCACAATGCTGACCCATCTATCACTGTATTATCATGAAGATTTCTTTGTTGTAACTGATCATCACATATTCCTATTTCTCACACTGAAAACATGTCCACTTATATGCAATACATCCTTGAATTTGTAATGACTATATCTCTGACTAGAAAGTGTTTAAATGATATTCCTCTGATATATGTATGGGAACATTGCTTCTCAATCGATCAATCTGTCATTTTGTACTTCTGCTATCTATCTGCTCTGAATCTATCTCTGCAAAAACTTTAAACTGCTTGAAGGATGGTTCTCTAATTTGTAGTAGCTACTGCGACAAACTCCCCCTGTTAAATATTCATATTTACTGGGAGTATCCAAGCCGGATGGCTCAGAACAATGGAGGAATCCATCCTAAAGTGGAGTAATCTTCCTTTCTATCTACAGACTCATCATCTCTCAGAATTTAGACTTCTTCCTTTTTTTTTTGGATTCATTATGACATTGCACTACAATTCCTAAAGGTACAATCTCTTGGACCTGTTCTTTATTCCCCTGCTCTTCTTTTCTTTCTCGCATTACTGCAAATCTTGGAATCTCTGGGACATGTTCTTTATTCACCTGCTCTTTCTAGTCTTTCTTTTCTTTTCCAAACCTTTGTGTATCAATGTTTTCTTTCATGGAAGGCTCTTTCATGCTTCTACAATTCTGAGCTATGTGACCATAATTGTGGCATTTGTAACATTCAATGTTATGTGCAACCACATAAGCATTTATTTCTTGAACATTTCTTCCATAAGCCCTGCAATCTACAACTTTATGTCCAAAGTTAGTACAATTAAAACAATGTCCATAAAAGAAATTTACATACCTGGAAGTGAATGATCTTCTTTGTGGTTGAGTCATTCTGACTTCCTGCCTTGTTTGATCATGATATTCTCTTCTGTTGATTCTTTCAATATGATTGAATATTCTTTGTTTCTTGAATGTGGAAGGTCTTTTTGAAGATGTATCTATATTCTTCTTTGATTCTTGTTGACTATGATTTCTTTCTTTGAGTACTTCTACATAACTCTTACCCTTTTCTTCATTCTTCCTTTCTGGAAACCTCGAGTGTTTCTCTTCAACTTTCTTTACTGATGATGTGGATGTTTCTCTCTCTTCACCATTATTTCCATGCTTGACAATTTTAACTCTTAATGTGACAACTTCTTCTTCAAGCTTCTCAACCTCTTCTTCTTTCTTCATCATCTAAATCTTCATGGATTCTTCCATTATCTTTGCTTCCTCAAGTTTAATTATCAAGGAGATGATTTCTTCTTCAAGTCATTTTTGTTGTTGGCTAAATTCCGCTTCAAGCTGGTTTAAATCTTTAGTTATTTCCTTGAGATGATCTGTCAAAATATTCTCTCTCTTCTCTGCTTCCTTTCTTTGTGCTACTATTTCGGCTTCCAAACACTTCTTCTCTTTCATCTAAATTTTGTATTTTTCTTCAATCCTTTTGGATTCTTCCAGCTAATATTTTAGATTCACGATGACCTGTTGGGATTCTTCAGAACTTTCTTGAGAATTCTTCTTGACTAATTGTTCCTCAAAAGACTTGTTTTTTTTCCTTTCTTTCATCAATTCATCTAAAGCACTGATTAATTCTTCTTCAAGATCTAATATTCCTTCTTCACAATCTTATTCTTCTGAATCTATATGACATGATGAGCATCTGTAATCTTGTTTGGATTCAACCTTTTCTTTGTTCTGATCAATGTGCTTTGGCCATGTGATAGGATGATATTTCTTTGAATAGTTATTTTGTATCCTTTCCCAAAGTTCTTTAGCTGATGAACATTTTCCCATTTTCTCTTTTACTGAATCAAGTAATGCTTCCAAGATGAAATCCATTACTATTTTGTTGTTTCTTTTCAATTCCTTCTCGGTTGCAGTCTTCGGTTTCTTTGTAGCGGTGTATCCTGTAACAACCAATTTCCAAACATCATACCCCTATGATTTTGATTTTTTTTTCATCCTGATACTCCACATTTCATATCTCTGACCATTCTGACCATCAAACTGTGGTACCCAAAACATAGTGTTGTAGGGGCTTCTTAGGCCCTTCTCATCATACATTAGAAGTAATATATAAATATAGGTAATAAAGGAGATAAACCAAGTAAATGTATGTAATAGAGGGTAAATATACTTAACAAATGGATTAGCTGGAGCATGTATAACCACTCCAACCACCTCTTTATTGTAAAAATATTCATGAAGATGGAATAGACATTCAGTTGGATATCCTTCCCCACACTTATCTTCGTCTTTCTTGGGATTATGTGGGTGTATTGATGTGCTTAATGTGTCTCTTTTTCATTTCTACCTTCATTCATGAGACTACAACACATAGTGTACTCCATTATCTTCCTTCTAGTGGTTAAAATGTTTTCTTAAAGGAACCTGCTCTGATACCAACTGTTGGAATA
>JASDQU010737152.1:240195-261385 GCA_032191745.1 Picea mariana | reverse complement strand
TTTTTCAATACTTCCATGATCTCCCCTTTTAAACCATCCATCTTAGTATCCAACATAGCTTCCATTGAATCCATCTTCTTTTGTAGTTCATTTATGTCCCTACGCATTTCTTCACCTTCATCAAGAGTCCAAGTAGGATTTTTTGGAGGCTTATTTGGTGTTGAAGTTCCCTTTTTTGGTGGCATGTTGGCCAAGTATCACTTTTGAACCTTGATTTTGAGTTGGTTCTGCTAGACAATATTTCTTCTATTGTATCTCCCAAGTTTTGGCCCTTCTGGGTATGAAACTTTCTTTTATGTAGTTATCTGATATTTCTTCTCTACAATGCCATAGGTCTGTTCAAAATTGGATGTGCCAAGTGGAATTTACGGTAACTTCCCCACAACTTGCCAATTTTTGTCCTTTCCAGGAGATCTCGCTTTTATAGTGTGCCCCGCACAAAATAATTCATATTAAATTTTGAAACTCACACCAGAAATACTAAAGACTGTTCAAGATTCAATGAAACCATTCTCACTCAATTTTGATACTCGAGGAAGAAGTTATGATTGTTTTACCTAGAACACCTTCTTGAGACTAGTCAATAGGACTAGTTAGATACCCTATCTTACACAGGGTGTATCTACAAATTTGTGGTGACCTAGAAGCTGTAATTTTTACCAGAGATACCTTACTAATTTCTGTAAATGTCCTACAGATTTCAGGGTCTGAAACATTACATAAATTTTTTTATAGCGAAAATGATGCAATGAATCAGTTCAGAATGATTCCAGAACCCTATCTTGTACAGGCTGTATCTCCGAAAGTATAAGGCCTCAGGAGCTGAATTTTTAACCCAACATACCTTTATCCGTCTACTAAATATCCTCCAAGCCATTCCATCTGAAACGTTGTAGAAAAATAGTTATAGCGAAAATTCCAAGTTGTCTTAGATGTAGCAGCGAAACCCCAAGACCTTGAGCTCTGATACCATATGTTAAGAACCAATATCAATATAGCATAGAAAAACCTCAGAAAAAGTACTCAACGCCTTGAAAAAAAGATAATTTTAGATAACAAGCCTCTTCAAGGGGGAAACCTCCTTTTACCCCACTTAAATGTTCAAGTACAAGATGATTCAAAATGAAAATGTATCCTTGGTATATATAAGAGACTAGGAGGTATAATTACAACTAATGGCCTAAAGCCGACATAAATAAAATAACATTACTAATATAATATGCCCCAATTAAGGGGTAATGAGCCAATATTAGGGCTTAACAGTATCCCCCCTTGTGCTTAATTATGTAATACAACAAAGATAAGTCAAGAACATAATAATCATGAGCATGAATAGACATATAAACAATCATGAGATGAAACTCATGAAGATGGGTGGGAGGGAGGAAATTCTACTGGAAAGAGAAACCACCAGCCTGATCATTCCAAAAATATTACATGAAAGAACAAACACAAGCCCGATTAATCCATCTCTGAAGAGGGATACCATGTATAGACGACGAATCGTCTTCATCTTCACTTAAAATATAACTGCTCTCTAAATGTTGAGAGGAGATAAGAGATCTCCAGAAAACCTGACAATTTTCCAAAGAAGAGGAAATGAGGTAAGGGACAAATTCAGGTCTAGAGAAAAAAGATTTTCCTACACTTAGAATACATTGCTTTTTTATCTGCAAATCCCTACTAGAAATCCCAAGATGAAAATAATTTCATTTGGTAGCATGAGCTTCAAACTGCTATGGGCTAGCCATGACTTGGTGTCCATCAAAATATGAGGACGATGGTGGTTGGAAATCTTCATAGAACAAATCTGAGTTACCAAAAGGAAATTCATCACAACCCTCAAGGGATGGCTGAGAGTCATCATGATTATATTGCGACAAGTCATCCTCAAATGGATGGAATACGTCTATGAACATATCATCATCGGACTGCCAAAAATATGAATTATATGCACGTGGATAACAATTCTTTGAAGATGAAAACTCAACCCCTTTCGCATGAGAACCACCCTTAATGTCATAAATGAGATATCTATAAAAAATGAAACAAACCACATCCCATCTACGTCTCCTAACATGTATGAAATCATCAATACATTGATCAACCACGTCAGAGAGGTCCTCCACAAGATCTTCTGCATAATTGAGGCTAATCATTTCTTCATATTCATGTGTAGGAGGAAGGTAAGCCTGGAAAACTTCACCTTCATCAAGTGGGAGAATGGACACAAATGTCTCATTTGGGTCTTCATAATCGAGATCTTCTTGGGAACTTTTTTCATGGATCTGTTCTTCAAGAACTTATTTTGCAAGGGGTGGATGGTATTCCTTCTCAGTTTCACACTCTTAAACTGTCATCTTACTGGAAAACCTTCTCTCTAAAGCATGTATTTTATCTCTTGGAAAGTATCCTGCAAATTCTGAGTAGTTGGCCCACAATTCCTGAGAAATTATTCAACAAAATTTATAGAAGACCAGATAATTTTCGGATCACATGAGTGTGCAAGCCACTTCCTTTGACTTGATTCCAGAGAAGATATAAAATTTTTCATTAGTACATCTTCATGCAATAAATTTATATTTGAATCATACACATATAATTCACAACATGGGTGACTGCTAGAGTTGGGTCACCACTGAATTTGGGGAAACTTTCCCTCCACTCTCTAGGGAAATAATGTGGATATCCAGGGATATTTTGAACATCAATAGAATGGTATACCTTATGGAATGATGATGGTAAATCTTGTGATGACATGGTTCCATTATCTGGGATGTCGCTTCAATGGAGTCTCCAGATGAACTTAGTGTTCATGAAAGGAGGCAATGGGAAAGGGAACTTCACTCATGTGGAGTCGCCAAGAAAGCTAGGGGAAAAGGATTTGGGAAAATATTTCCTAAGTGTCGTTAGTACAGAAAATAGGATTCAAAATCCTCCTTGGAAAACGATGCAAAAATATTATCGCATAGATTGTAGGTAGGGCAAAGCCCAACCCAATCCATAAACATGGGACAACTATGAGCATATCTACCAACTACCACCTTAGATGGACACTCTCCTCACTTTAGTGATGATGAAAATCACCACAAGGGTGGAATCCTGGTGACCCTAGGGGGATTGAGATGGAAGGTGATATGATGGAATATGTAACCCCTATACGTCAATGTAAGAAGGTGAAAATGGATTGGGTAAGAGTCTTGTTGGTAAATGCAGGTTTCTGTAGTGAAGTGTTCCTACAAAAGAGTATTATCCCTACCCGAGACAAGACAAAATGGATATATACAAGCTAAAATATCAAATGGAAAAGCGAATGAGGCTTTCTGTCCTATATTGCAACAACAAACAATAATAGATATCAACAAGTAAAAGGTAACAATAGCTGCAACTAAAGTATAGTGAAGCAAGACTTTAGCGACAATAGATGGATGTTAGGTAGTGTTTTCAGAGAATTATTGTAACAACCAAGTGGCTATAGAAAATAATTACTACAACATAAAATTCTACTCAAATAAATCAACAAATATCTTTCCCAACAAATAGGCAATACCAAGTAGATTAGCAATAGCAACTTGTAAGCAAGTTCCAATGGTAGATTAGTGAGTAAACTAAGAGTTTACGAGTGTTTTGATGCAACCCTAATGGTTGTAGAATAAAGTTATAACAACAGAAAAAGATACTTGGAAAAGATAGATGCCCTAGTGGCTCAAGCAAGCTAAAAGCATGAAAAATTGATTCCACTTTGGACAATTGACATATCTCAAAAAATCACGCATATCAATGCAAGTATTTTATTTCTCCAATGTAATTTTCAGATTAGTACTTTAAATCTATTGCGTAAATGGAGTCTTGGTTATAAGAGTTGGATACACAATATCTCTAAGGGTGTAAGCCCTCTTAATACCTAGATAATGCAAAACCAACAAAGGTAAATCTAGGAGGGTGTAATCCCTTTTACTCTCTAGAGCATGCAAAACCAACATAGGTAAATCTAGGAGGGCGTAAGCCCTTTTACTCCCTAAAGCATGGAAAACCAGCAAAGGTAAATCTAGGAGGGTGTAAGCCCTTTTACTCCTAGCAACCTTGTAAAAATGATTTGTCAAAAATCAAATAATATGAACCTTGGTGGAGGGTGTAAGCCCTTATACTCCTCCAAGATTTCTAGACAAGAATATCATGAAATAAGAAGAAGAAACCAACAAGTGCAACAATTTCCTTACCAATTACACAAGATAACAAGAACAAAACCCTAGTTTACCAAGAAATTCCATCCACATGAAAGAATACAAGCCTCCAAGAGGTTCAAACCACCTTAGCTCCAACATATACCAATAAGCACCCAAAAATGTTGCACAAGAGAGAGATAGTCCAAATGCCCAAAGAGGGTGAAAATTTCAGCCAAGTAGGCCTTTCAAGAGTGAGAACTATGTTAAAAATGAAATAATCCAAGCCTTTACTTACACAAGGATTCTAAAAGTAGTTTTTCCACATAATACACAAAACAAGGGGTCTGACCCCCTTAGTTTCCCCCCTTTACAACATAATTTTTATTTTTACACAAAGAAACCCTAAAAATATGACATCATGTCCTAATTGGGTGATGACTTGGAACTTTTCACAAGTTGTTGACCTTGGAGAGGAAGTCGTTGGGACTCCAAATTCCATCCCTTCATGCACTAGGGTCTTTTCTCCATCAATAATTATAATGTCCATCAAATCATCACCATCATCAAGCCCTAGCCCTAAATGATGACATCAAGCCCTAGAGAAAGACGTTTTTACCTTCCAAGGTCAAATGTTGGGCAAGTAAGGGCTAGGTATTTTCATTCAAGGGGTCTTATATTTCCTCCAAAGGAAACATCCATCATATGTTAGCTCCCAATTGTGTGGGTCATGGCATCCAACTTGTGTGATTCTTTCCCCAATGAAGTCCCAAGTTAGACTTGTCCCTCCAAATCTTCAATCAAACAAGGTCCTGCAAAGATAAAAGAGTGCACCCTCCAAGGTTCTCAAGTCAAATGTATCATGGAAATTAAAATCACATTTAATACAAGAGCCACCTAAACATGTGCATTGAAACTAATTTATCAAATTAAACGAGTGCTCAAAGACCCTATGCAACTTTCCAAGTTTAGGTATGAGAGGGTTGTCATGGTGACCTATTGGGTGAGTCATTCCTCAAGTCAATGGGTGTTTCCTAGGCAGAACCCTCTCTAAGTCATGTAAAGAATATGGAGTGGAAGGGGGTGAGACTTTTGGGCACAGGGTTCATGGAATACAAGGGTTCGTAGTGTCTCATTTATGGGTGCCTTTGTAGAGGGTGAGATGCACCTTCGTTTTCAATGCATCCTTTTTTCCAAGCCCATTTATTGCCATAAATTTATTAAATTCAAAAACAATTGGGTACTAAAATTGGGTATCATAAGACTTGAAATAAGTACCACGATGTCACTTGAAGCTATAGGTACACAAAGTGCCATATGGGTAAAGAAAAGGGTATACCTCACTTGAGTAGATCCCTCAACAAGTGGGACATTTATATATGTGAAATTTGATTTTGTAGGTCTTCAATTATTTTAAGAGAAACATTTCATTGTTCTCAAGACCTCTTTGGGAGAGAATATATAAGATTATAATTTTGGCTTTTATATTTTTCCAACTACATTCCCTCTGGGCCTTCAACTCCTTCTTCCCATGAAATGAATAATCCCTTCTTGGGTCAATACACACGAAAATACCAAAAGATAAGGAGACAAAAATGATGAAGTATGAAAAATGATAAGTATGATCGAGAATGGTACGATGACTCATCAATGAGACCACCCAGTAGAAACACTTCCCCCAAGGGTGACCACTTACTAGGACACAATGTGAACCACCAAGGTGAAACATGGTGTTGGATATTCTTTAACTTCTTCTTGGGATGACCTAGGTTCGGATCTTCACAGGTTTCCAACAAAACCCTAAAAAACTATCGGCCCTCCTGGTAAACCAGAAGGAAACGCTGCACATAGGGTGCATAGCGCAGTCTCAACCGAGATATATTTTATGGTGGACTGCAATACTCATGTGTTTTCAGTCCAGGAATGAGTGGGGATCTGTGGTTGTGTTCTTTATTCCTTATGCATGATCTTTGTTAATCATTCAATTACTTCTACGATTTATTCATCTTTTAACCTATGCATGCATGCTGTTATAGCTACTTTAACCATCATTCTTAAGCTAATGATTGAAAGAAAGTAAACATTCATTAACAATCACACATAACACAAGGTTTATTGTGGTTCACCCCCTCCTGGGGCTACGTCCACAAAGATCTTGCTTCTCTGCTCTTTTATTTATTCTGCTACAAAATCTTGCACAATGCACATTACATCTTCAATAATACAATCAAAATGAGGGTAGGAACCCTCTATGAGGTGGACTAGGTCACACCCAACTCCTTAGCCTGTGACCTAACCCTAAAAAACTAACTTATTTGACTCTTCTACAAGACTTATTACAATCAACAACCCAAAAAATCATACTAATCAACTCTCTCTGTTATGAAATATTCTCCCTTTTTTCCTCCATTTCTTAGACTTCCTAGGTCCTTATTTATACTATTTTATCGGCTTATAGCCATTAAAATATTATCAAAAATCCTAACCCTATCATGGCTAGGCTTGTATGCCTATGAACCATGTTTATTTTCCTCCTGCATGTTGCTTTTGCTTCTTTTTCTGCATGCTTCTTTTCCTTCTTTTTCTGCATGCTGCTTTCTTTCCACCTGTTGTGCAAGATCAAAATTAGGTCTTCCTTTCGAAAGATAGGTCTTTCCCAAAATAGATATTTTCTCCCAAAAATAGGTCTGCTCCCAAAATAAACTTCCTTCTCAAAATAGGCCTACGCCCAACACATGGCAAAGAGCATAATGATCCAGGATCTTTTCATCGAAGTGACTTATAAAGAATTGTATTAAATGAGCATAAATTAAAGTGCACCATAAAGAAGGAAAAGATAAATAATGAAGAGACATGGAAATCAAATTTGAACATAAAAATTTGATAACAGAGTTTGTCCCTGGTGGACTACGTCTCCGGGTCCTGCTCTCAAATGTGTAGGCCTTTTTATTAACTCAACAAAAGAATTTGGAAAAATACGTAAGTATACCTCATTATGGAATTAAGCTGTAGAATCTTTGCTCAGATAAGAAAACATACAACACCATTGAATTCATGGCATCAAATTACCAAAAAATGACTGTCTCCATGCCTCAATCCGACTCTAGAACTCCCATGCCCTTGAGAAATCTCATCTTAGTTTCCATGCCTTCACCCTGCAATTAATTCTCTGTATTGCGTCTCGAAAATCATGCCCGACCATACAGTCGAGTGCCCTACTCCATCCATGGGTAAACAACAACATTTAAATTAAATGCTGGGTAGATTGACCAATGGAGCCCATTGGCCTAACGGTTGGCGAAGGCTATTATAAGTCATTTGGATAGGGGGAGGTCCCGGGGTCGAGCCCGCGGGCCTCCCCTTTTGGGCTTATAGTTATAACAATATATATGAGTTTGGAACTGTCTCCAAGTTTGGAGTTTGTTGTTTAGGTTCATCAGAGTTGTAGTTTGGCCACTAGATTTTGTGGGACTCCGCCAGATTTTGCGGGCCCTTTTTATTTTGAAAATTCGATTTCGGGCCCTCATTAGGCATTTTCCCACTGCCACGTGCCAACCCATGACTGGGCCATGAGGCAACCAACCATTGGCCCATTCCATCCACTTGCACAGTCACCTTGCCATGTCACCTGCCATGTCATCCTTCCATGTCAGCCTTCCACATCTCGTACGGTCTTCCACATGGTTGTACGGACTGTCCCGTGGAACTTCCTCATTGGTTCACATGTTGACTCGAAAAAGTAAAAAATGAGTGACACGTGGCAGCCTATGGTGATGCCACATCACCATGATGATGTCATGCTGATATCAACATAGCACGTGTCACCATATGCATGTTCCACTTACATTGTACAGATGCTGACGTCATCCATACTGATGTTGACGTCAATAGTATGAATGATGACTCATCCTTGCTCACTGGGCTAGGTTGACAAAAAATTTGACCGCGAATATCTTTTGATCTGTAACTTCGTTTGACAATCCGTTTATGTCGTTGGAAATATTGCGACGCGCTCTTCGCGATGATGCCAGTTTCACTGAGTTTTGAGGACTTTTATTTTTCTCCATTTCTCTGTCTACTGAGGCCATTCTGAGCTTCCTAAGTTGCTTCTGGGAATTCTAAGTTGTCCTTAGTCTTCTCTGGATACTTTTTGGATCACACCTTCCCACTGAGATATTTTTGGACCACCAAAAGATTTCATCAATCAACATATAAGTGAGGGAAGAGTTCCCTCACCTTGTCCTTCTCAATCCACTTTGCCTTTCTTGGATGTGTTCCCTTTAAGCCTACTCAAAGATAATCAACATCACCCCTACGTGAAGTCCTCGTCCTTTTGTCCAGGATGATATCTTCCTTTAACTCATTCAATTACTTAGGAGAAAACTCATCAACTAAAGGTATTGAAACTTCCTCACCCTGATCCATGATCGTGGGAGGCTAAAAAAGTTTCAAGTTCTCCACATTTACAGCTGAGTAGATATGCATATAAGGTGGAATATCTAGGCGAAAAACATTGGTACCACTTTTCTCCAAAATAGTGAAGGGTCCATAAAGGATGGGCTTGGGTTTCTTGCCTTCACCCTTCAATATTTCCTTGCTGATGTGAAGCCATACCTGGTCTCCAACCTAGAACTGATGATCAACCCTGTGTTTATCATGCTGAGATTTATACTATGCTTGACTTTTCTCCAACTGTTCCTTGACCGTTTGATGTACCTATTGGATCCCTTGGATGAAATTTCAGGCTCTGTATTCATTTCTTTCTTCATTTGAATCAACATCTCTCCCATACATCAAGTCCAAAGGAACCTTAGGTAAATACCTAAAACATGTCTCTGTTATAGCAAGATTTGCCTCACCATTGCTATCTTGCATAGAGGGCCTTTTTCCATTTCCCTATGCGGACTTATCAACCCCTTTTTGATAAATCCAGAGCCAAAATATATATTTTTCCACATATACGCTCCCTAACTTCTTTGCAAGATGCGTATACGCTTGCTGCTCCACTACAACTTGTGTATATCGAGATTTGTGCCAGAAAATACAAAATGAGGTTGGGTTTCCATGTCACGACAGAAGATATCTGATCTTTGGCCTTCCATATAGTGGAAAAGTTCCGACTCGACCCTTCAGTTTTATTTTGGAGGCTATAAGAGCACAATTTTGAGCTATGGAAAAAGAGGAGAAAACATTCAACTTTGAGAGAAAAGTTACTCTGGAGAAATTACTTTATATTGAGTCTGCATCCCTTTGTTCCTCAAGTCTGAACACAGTGTTCAACCCCCAAGCTCTTTCCTTATTGTCAAGAGGACCTCATTACCTCTTTGCTATGAGCTTGCCTTTGGTGGAGGATTGAAGTGGTGGAGACCCATTTGGAAGGAACTTGGTTTCTTGGTTTCGAACCGTGCCAGCACGAAAGTCTGTAATGTTGATACTTTTGTTGATCAATTATTAATAGAAATAGTCCTTTCCCGTCCTATCGATATCTTGCAAATATATGATTATTATCCATGCAGATGTTTGTAATGTTTATTAATGTATTGTTCTATCTGATGTGCTAACTCATTTTATATATTGTCACTATATACTTGCATCACTTGTTTGTTGAGAACTTCTTGCAGGTGCAAAGCTTTGGGTCAAAGTGCTCAATGGTGGAATGACATCAAACGATTGGATCGAGGTAGGTTTCTTCCTTGTATTGCACATTAGTTTATATAGCACATGTTGGAATTGAGTTGATTTCTGGAGTCATACCTGTCTGTTGTGGTTTACCCTTGGCCATAGAGAGTTTTTCCCTTGTAACAGAATTGGCGACCATACTGGGGATTGATCTTCCTTCTAAGGGTTGAAGTATTTTTCCTTCTTACATTACTCTTTTTCCTTTGTGTTTCTTGTCGTATCATAGTTGGACAGAGTTTGTTTACTCTGGGTCTGAGTTTTTCAGCCTTTTACCCTTGCTTAGCCTTGTTTTAAAAGATATACACCCTTTTTTCCCTGATAGTTGCGTATACACGCTTGTTGTCCCACCGAAAGAAGCGTATATATGCCCTTTTCTCTTGAACAGTCACGTATCCCACTTCCCCTTGATTTATTTCTTGGTTTAGTGACTGTTGGGTAGGTTTTGAGGATCACTGAGCCTTCTAAGGTCTCTGTGGTGCCTATTGAGATTACCTGGGATGACAGGAAACCTGTTTGGAGTTGAATTTTTGGGCGACGCCTTTCTCTTTGTTTTCCGTTTTTTATTTGTCCTTGGTAGTTGGGTTGTCTGCTTAGCTGCTTGGTATTATGCTCGAGTGATTGCTTTTATACACAGTAGAAGTTATATATCAAGTCACTTATCAATCCATACATTTTCTTTTTAATACATTGGAAATACAAAAAAAATAGGTATTTTGCATTGGTTGGTATTTTTGTCTTGGAACCTTTATCATTAGCTTGAGCACATTTAGTGAAAGATTGCATTTTATTTATGAGTTGCAGAGTTAAAATTGAGGATTGCACTGTTTATTAGCATATCATTCACTGAAAAGCTAAATTTAAGCTTTGCATTATATCTATTTTTATTTTTCATGCAGAGTCATAACACTATGAGTTTCATTTCCATACCTCTTTGAGTAATTACGGCCAATAAAATTTACGCTTTAAAATAAAATTGATTAGTAACGATTTTATTGTTTAGGGCGCACAAAATAGCCTAGGATTTAGTGCCTTGGAATAGGATTTTGTGAGTAAACTTCTCCAAGGTAATTAAATCAACATATGTGCCTGAGACAAGGAGTTGAGAAATCCATTGTATAATTGGTAATATCATGAGGCTCCGCTCACACCGGACTTAAGCACGAGGTCGCACGAAGTTTGTTGAAAGGATAACCCTTGGATACTCACCTAGAATCAGAGGTATTTCTGTGGATTTATTCGTATTTGTCGATCTTGCTAGTATCCATACCTCTGTGAGAGGTGGTACTTTCAAGGTTTCAGGCTTTGCTACCCTACCCATATGGTAATCTAGACTTACGACTGTTCGCCTGTTCATCGATTATACAGTGGTTGATTAGTTGCTTGACTTAGGTTTCTCATAGGTTACTTGTAGGGGTTATTCAACTTGTATCTTGAGTCAGATAGGGGTCAGACAACACAAAACCTTTATGGAGGATTACCTCTCAGAGGGGATCTGACCGACTGGTTGTTAAGCCTACGAGGGCCCTTATAACTAATTCTGTTACCTCCAAACTTTAGCAAGGAGTCTCAGGTCCCTTCTAGATGAGACATACCTTCTTTTGCAAGGGAGGCCACTCAGCCACTTTAGCCCGTTTTGCATGCATATTGGCCGTTTTAATTTTTGGTATGCTCTTTGATTACTAGTTGGACTTAGGATATCTTTTTATTTGTTGAGAGTCATAAGTCATCGTGGAGTCAGACAAACTTCCTCACAGGTCCCGTCGGTTGTTACAGTTACCACCGGTTTTTGAGCTATTGCGTTCTAAAAGGCGTAGAGTTATCAGGAGTGGTACACACACATCCACTTTTCAGACTTGTGATCCCACAAGGATGAGTACTGAGTCTAGTCTTCAGAACACTGGGAGTTCAACAACTCCCAATCTCACTATAGTTAATTGCACTCCTTTGACACCTACAGCCTCTACAGTTGTAGTGCCGGAGGCTTACACCGGTACTATGTCTTGGCCTGTAGTCAATGCTTCATCTCTTGCCTATAACCCTTTTGGTGGTTTTCACCACTCGTCGAGTTACAATGTTCAGACCATCCCCATGGCTACTAGTCCATTTTCTTATGGTATGCCAAGTTTCACTTCACATTTTTCGATTGCCATCCCAACTGTTGGCCATAACGCTAGCCTTGGAAATGGGGGAACTACACCTCCTTACACTTCTTTTCTGTTTGGTAGCTCTCAAGTTCCCCAAGAGAATCCTAATGTAGGAAGAATCCCCTTCCTTAACCTCGGGTCTAATCCTTCTACGGCTAGATGGAACAACCAAGCTGGCGGACAAGTTCTGCCCTATATCCCTATCCCCTCGTTGTTGAATTCGAACAATACTTTTGGAATAATGAATCCACTTCAATCCTCCGGATTCCCACTTAGAGGAGGCCAGTCTTATGTCTTGGGCACCCCCTAACCTGAATCTAATCCAATTGGGGGTAGTTTTAACAACCCTCAGTTTGGAGATAATGCAACTAGGGGCAATTTTCATAACCCTTATCAGACCATTCCTGCTGGAATGATGCCCAATCATTCTTTCACGAATCTGCCTGGGGGAGGGTATTTTAATTCCGGACAAGGTTCTGGTCCTTACCAGAATCTTGGATGGAACACAACTCCTAATACTCATTCTTTTGCGGGAGGATGGGGTCAGGTGTCGCAACTCTGTATTCCCTTTCTGTCCACGCTTAATCTGCCAGATTTATATAAACTAATGAATGAACTGGTGAGTCATGATCCCCCATGGTCCCCTGTCCCCACCAAGCTTCCATCAAACATTCCAAAGTTTGAAGGTAAGAATGGCGACGACCCTGGTGATCACGTCACTACTTTTCACCTCTAGTGCTCATCGAATTCTTTGAATCACGATTCTATTAGATTACGATTGTTTCAGTGCACTCTTATCGAGATTACATCACAATGGTATATTGAGCTACCTAGGGGGACATATGAGTCTTTTCAACAGTTAGTGCTAGCCTTTCTTAACCATTTTCAACTACCCATTCATTACGATGCTGGCCTTGAACTTTTGTCAACTTTACGCCAGGTTTCTGGCACTCATATTTTGGACCATATCCAGGAATGGTGTAGGCGAAGACGGTTAGTTAAGACCCCCATACCCCTGACCTTTCTTTTAGAATGGTTTTTAAAGTCTTTGCACACTCCTATTTCAAAGGACATTGCTACTTCCGGGGTCTTCAACGAGGAAGAGGCCATTTTTAGAGCCCAACAATTCGATTTGATCAATGCTCAGTCTAGGATGTTATACCACCTTCTTCCTGATGCACCGCGATCGACTCATGATCCTAGACAGAGTCCTAGGCCCCATGCCGATGGAATTGTGGGGTCCACCAATGTAAAGTTCGCAGACTCGGCAATGAAGTCTACCGGAGGACCAACTTCATTTGGATCCTCCAAACCCACCCAATCGGTAGATGCACATTCTGTGCAATCGTCAAAAACCCCAAATGGTGACCATCAACCAGATGGGAATAAACAGAAAGGTCGAAATAATCGTAGAGGTGGGAAGAATAAACCCAAGGACAAGAATAATAATGGAAAACATAACGATAATGCTAGAGAGGGCATGAAAGAAAGGCATAACGTTAAGTTTCCTTGTAAACTTTGTATTGATTATCACCTTACACACTTATGCACCAAACTTGCAGAGGCTGTGAGGATCTTAAATCTTCCGCCTGCTGTTCTTACGAATCCTTTTCCTCACAACCAACACTTAGCCTCGAGTTCTTCGAACGCTGGTAATGCACCTGGTGGGAGTAAAAATCCACCACTGCAATATGGTGACCGTGTTTGTATCAATATGGTCGACGCAAAAATTGATATAGTCACTCACTCTTGAGATTATGGCTATTCAAAAGCTAGTACTAGCCTAGAAGCTCCTCCTCCACCCCCGAAGACAAATTTACAGATCGAGAAACTAGAGCCACGACCTCGTATTCTGAAATGAGTATTCAAGCACTCTACCCATAACCCTAATGTTAGAGCCACCCAAAACTACTCTATTGTTGAGGATCTGGGCCAAACACCTTGCACGATGTCTGCTTTGGAGGTACTCCAGATGTGTCCATCACAGAGGAATGCCTTACTCTCTGCCTTAGGATCTCGAGAACCTAGTGGCTCTAAGATCATCAAGTTTGATGTCATGGACGTGAAGCCTCGCTTACCCTACCATGTGGCTTTCCAAATCCACATGGAGTATTCTAAATATACCATCAAACAAGCGGTCATTGATGAAGGTGTTGCCACTTGTGTGATGTCCTTAGTCTGTTGGAAAGTTATCTGTTCTCCAACCCTTTCAAAGTTGTCAACCATGTTGACCGCGTTCGACGGTCATTCCTTCCGCCCTCATGGTATTCTCCCCACCTTTCCGGTCTAGTTAGGTGGGAATATGGTAGAGTTGGAAGTAGAGGTAGTTGATGCACTTCTCGATTATAACCTGTTACTAGGTCACAATTAGACTTATTCTACGGTTGCCATCGTATCGTCCATTTTCAGCATGCTTTGTTTTCCTCATCAAGGAGATATTGTGACGATCGACCAATTATCCTTTGCGTACTCTAACCCGAACGCATCTGTTGGACCATCGATCCTTGTGGTTGAAAATTCTCAGCCGACAACTGAGAATATCGATGTCGGAATGTATTCTTCCCTCATGGGTACTTTAGACTTCTTGGCACTGACTCACCACATTTACGACATGTTCAGTACGCCTACTTCAGCAGAGGAGTCCATCCCTTTCCACACTTCTTATTTTAGTGACCCTTGGACCCTACCTTCTCCAACTTCGTTGATTGAAGGTCAGTCGCATGCTGGCATGGTTATGCCACTATCAGCAGTAGAGATTGCATATCAAGTTATCCTTGACTCTTTTGTCGATCCCAATCATGTTCCCTCGTAGATGGTCGAGGAGGATCCAGTTCTTAGGCCTATGTGGGCCACTTCGTTATCTTGTTCACATGATTTCTTGGATGAGACTTTGCCTTCGGACGAAGCCATCCTTGAAGCCATGAATGTTTCTGAGAGACCTTGGGACGATATGCATCATTGATCTTATTTTCTCCCAAGTCTTGAAAGAATTGAGAAAGATGATTTTAGATCTACCCCAAGTGAGATAGTCGTCCACACCGTAGTTCCACTTGATACACATGGCATTTATGCTGAAGGGAATTTGGTGAGTATTTCTCCTTCCGTCTAGATCGATATCTCTCGTACCCCTAGCAAGATCGAAAATGTAAATATAGGTGTAGATTGTTCGCCAGAAGAGACTCTAATCTACACCAACCTCTTCAAAGAATTTTGAGACGTATTCTCTTGTTCATTTGAAGAGATGCCAAGGATCAAACCCTGTATTGTTGAACATGAGATTAGGAATTACCCAGATGCTAAACTCGTTTGACAACATCTTAGAGTTGTTAATCCTAGGAAGGCCCCCGCTATTAAGGCAGAGGTAGAGAAGCTAGTTAATGCCGGCTTTATCTACTCGGTTCCCTTGACTGAATGGGTATCCAACCCCGTTCTTGTGAATAAAAAGCAAGGAACCATCCACGTGTGTATGGACTTTCGCGACCTGAACAAGGCCTATCCTAAAGATAACTTCCCCATGCCTTTCATTTATCAGATTCTCGATGAGTGTGTAGGAAGCAAAATATTTTCTTTTATGGATGGATTTTTAGGCTATAACCAAATCCAGATCAAACCCAAATACCAACATAAGACGACATTCATATGTCCTTGGGGCACATTTGCATACTGGAAAATGCCTTTCGGCCTGAAAAATGCCGGAGCAACCTTCCAACGAGCCATGAATTTCGCTTTTCATGATCTCAAACACATAGTCGAAGCTTACCTCGATGATATTGTTGCTCATTCTCGCAAGAGAGTGGATCATGCTATGCACCTTCGACTAGTTTTTGAAAGATGCCGCTACTATAGAGTTTGACTCAATCCTCATAAATTCATCTTTTGTGTTAGATCTGGACGTCTCTTAGGATTCTTAGTCTCTGAGATAGGGATCATGGTAGATCCACTTAAGGTTGAGACAATTCTTCAGTTTCATCCCCCGCGTACGATTAGACAACTTCAAGGTTTACAGGGGAAAGCTAACTTTTTGCGTCGTTTTATTGTGAATTATGCCAATATCACTAAGGGTTTCATGCACCTATTGAAGAAAGACACCCCATTTATCTGGTATGAGCGATCCCATCAGTCTTTTGATGCTTTAAAGAAAGCCTTGGTATCGACCCCTCTACTGAAATCTCCTGATTACAATAGAGATTACTTGTTGTATATTGCCACATCTGAAGAGACCATTTGTATGGTTCTAGTTCAGGAGGATGATGAGATCCACGAGCACATCATCTACTATCTCATTCAAAATTTAGTCGGTCCTTAATGTAATTACTCTCATGTTGAAAAGCTAGCTTTGGCTGCCATCCACGCAGTCCAATGTTTACGAAACTATATATTGCTTTGCAAAACTACTGTGGTTGTCGATGTTAATCCATTTCAATACATCCTCACTAGACGTATCATAGGTGGAAAATATAATAAATGGATTGTCATCTTACAAGAATTTGATCTCGACTTTGCTTCGGCCAAGTCCAAGAAATCACTAGTTTTTGCAGATTTAATAGCTGATTTCCCACGATTAGATGAAGATGTTATTCATGTCGATTCGTTCGAAGATGAACACATTTTCCTCGTCTCATCATCCGACCCCTAGTATGGAGATATTTTTTTATATATTCAAACCTTGAAGTTCTCTTAGCATCTCTCACGAGATGATCGATGGCATGTTAGATACCAAGCCAAAAAGTATACAATCATCAGTGACACTTTGTATCGTCGACGAATAGATAGTATATTACGTCGTTACTTAACTCACGAGGAAGTCGAGTTAGTACTTAATGATTTCCACAAAGGGGCTTGTGGTGGTCATCTATTTGGGCTTGCGACAGCCCAAAAAATATTGTGAGCCGGTTACTTCTGGTCCACCATATTTAAAGATTGTATTGAAGTGGTTAAGAAGTTTCACCCCTGCCAGGTGTTCACTCGAAAAATGTGCTCGCACCCAACCCCTCTTCACCCAGTGATTACCGTCGGTCCCTTCACCAAGTGGGGAGTAGATTTCATTGATTGTAACCCAACTTCAGCTGGGGGGCATCAAAACATTATCGTGGCTGTCGACTACTTCACCAAGTGGGTCGAAGCCATTCCTACCATGAAATCCGATGGGAAGACTGCAAATTTTTTCATATTCAACCAAATTATCACCCGGTTCGGTATCTTGAGTGAGATTTTCAATGATCATGACAGTCATTTTCAAAATGAAATGATGATAGAACTGGTGTCTAAATTGGGGTTTAAATATGATCACTCATCTCCTTATTACCCCCAGGAAAACGGGCAAGTAGAGGCCGTCAATAAGTCTCTCAAGACCATGTTGCAAAAAACTGTCAGTCAGAGCAATTCCAACTAACACATCATGTTATATCCTGCACTTTGGGCATACCGAGCCTCGGTTAAGACTACCACCGGTTTTTCCCCTTTTCAGTTAGTGCATGGTGTGGAGTTGATACTTCTCATTGAATGCAAAATCCCTTCTCTCAAATTGGCAGTTGAGCTCCTACCTGACACTTCAGATTTAGAGCGACGCCTTATACACCTAGAGAGTCTTGACGAGTAGCGTTGGGACACCTTTACGACTATCGAGGCAAACAAGAAACGTGTCAAGGTTCAGTATGATAAGTATGTCTGTCCCCAGTTGTATGCTGAGGGTGACTTGGTCCTCTTGTATGACCAAGCCAAAGAACCACTAGGGGTAGGCAAGTTTAAACCCATGTGGAATGGTCCTTATATCGTGCGACGTGTTCTAGAAAAAAGAGCCTATGAGTTGGAATATTATGAAGGGAATAAATTGCCTGAGCCCAGAAATGGGATCTACTTGAAAAGGTATTACGCTTGAGCCTTGGGCTTGGGCGAAACCCTTTGTATACTAATGTAAATTTAGTGTATATACACCTTTTTCCCTTTTTTGTCTTTGGCTTGCTTATCGAGTTTTCCCTTTTGTTGGCAGATGTCAAGAGATTCTTTGGTCTACGTAGGATTCACAGACGGAGCCAGTCGTCATACACGAAACTTAGCTTCCGTCGCTTGGGTGATTTATTCACCCAAGGGTCTGCTGGTGTCTTCAGGTGTTGTATGCCTAGGGCCATCCACGAATAATGTGGACGAATATAGCGTCGTCATAGAATTATTGCGTGATGCTATCTCACATGGTATTCACTCTATAGAGGTGCATCTGGATTCTCAGTTAATCGTATGTCATTTGAACGGTCGTTATCGTGTGTTTGATCCGATGTTACTCCGTTGATTCCTATGGGTACGTCTTTTAGAATGACAATTTGATTTTATTACATACTTTCACATTCCTAGAAGTTCTAATCATGTATCTGATGCCTACGCTAATTATGTTTTGAATTTTCATTTGTCACATTAATAAAGAAAATAAAACCATTAAGTCAATGTACACATTGTAAGATATAAGTACAGCCGAAGATCCCTCTTTATATATTTCCAAAAAATATGGTGTTTTATATTACAAAATTGGGGCTAAAACCCTCAAAAATACATATACAACCGATATACATGTCCCATGACATCTACGCCTGTGGCGCCAGATGAGTCTCGTGATAGCAAACCACAGTGTTGTCGAGATGCTAGAAGAGTCGTACCCATGCTCTAGGTACAATGACAACCTGCCTCTGCATGGCTTCAGGTAGATCCTCCACCTGAACCATAGGAATCCTTTGTGTCAAACATGACAAGTTGCCCTACACGTTTTGAAGGACTCTCTCCGCCTCTCCTCCCACTGCCTCATCTCCCTAGTGCCTTCGCCTATGTCGTAGGAATCCCTTTGGCCATTTCAGACCCACGTCTGCAACCACACAAGTATCGAGTTAATATTTAAAAACACCATCCAAAAAATATTTTTGTTCTTTTAAATACAAAAAAAATAAAATGAAATATATAAAAAATATTGTTTACCTATGGCGCTGTAGGTGGCTCCTGGTGGAAGTGACATATCAGGATCACCTCTAAAATCAATTCCTGCATAGGGATATTCATCTAGAGCTATGATTTGCCTCATCCACTAGAAGAAAAAATCATCGTTGTAAGGTGTCACCACCCTACCTTTCCCATGTTGTCTCATGACCTCAATCCATCGTGCCATAGCTGGATCACGTGGCCCTCTAGGAATGATCTCCACTCTAGGTCCCAGGCTTGGGATCTGCTCGAAAATGAAGCTACAAAGGATATAGGCAAACCTGAAGTTTCTCTTTGTGCCCTGCTTGCACTCTGTCAGCTGACCTTTTATATTGGTCAACAGTGAGTTACACCAATCGTACACGGTAGGTCTCGCACACTCCAGTGCGTAAAAAATAAGCAGTCTTGATGCTTGATGCAACGAGGCTGACCCTATGATCCTAGTAAGCATGAGCATAATAATATTCAAGCTGAGGTTACCTATAGCCCGGATAGGGATTTGACTTCCCACCATGGGAGTCCCTGCAACATAGTGGAACTCGATGTATTCTTCGACCTTCATCCCACTCCCGACCCCGCGTGACTTGAGTTTCACGACCTCTCCTCGGTGTGAAAGTCCTGTCAAGAAGTAGATGTCCTCTACTTCGATCCTTAATGGTTTTCCATCAAGGATAAATCTCTTGCTATCCGGATCCCAATAGCCCACCAACATTTCCAATAACCTCACTTGGGCCCTCTTTCCTTTGAGAGCCCAAAACTTGTATAGACCACATCTTTTTAATTCCACTTGAGCCACCAGATCCCATTCCACTGCTGCATCTACCTCGTCATGCTCTCTCTCCCTCCACTCTAACACCATCCTGCAAAAACCAAATCAATTTTAGAGTTAGAAGCTTATTTTTTTCCATTTTGCGCAAGTATACACGTGTTATCCAAGAACAGTCGTGGGTAGGGCCTCATATATGATCTCTATAGTTCACACAGGGCCGTATATCTGGTCGTATACGCGACATATTAGTAGAAACCCACGTATATCGAAAAACTCAATTTGCTCCCTTAAAAACTAAAAAAATGGAGCCTAATTCAAAATTGTAAACCATTGAATTTGAAGAGGATGGGATGAAGAGTTACCTGGACCAGACAGTTTGCGATTCCATTGCCTATTGCTCCCGCTATCCTCGTTTGAATTCTGGAGGTATGTTAGTCCAAATTGCACTATTTTGGGTGAAAATGAAAATGACATAGTAAATTTTGATTTTATTACTATTTATAAAACATTTTTACCCATTTGATATAGTTTTATGCTATTATTTTGTCTAATGGATTAATTCAAAAATGGTTTTAAGCTGGTTTTTGTAGTTTTGACTCAATTTTCTTACAGATTTCAACGTCATGGTTGGTCATTCATCTCCTCAGGCAGGTATATTCATAACCTAGCATATAGGATAGGTATTCAGTACATCGTGCAGTTTTTCACTATCCTTCAATTACCACTTTTTACGCCTTATGTACGAACCCATCTATTGCGACGCATTAACCTCCATCTGCTATCATAGCATCATTAATAAATGGTAGAGACTTACCAAACATGGGTACCCTAGTAAGAACCTTTTTTTCATTTGGTGCCCATGCCGATATTTTTTCTTTAGGACCGGGAGTCCATTAGAATTTAATACATGACTTTACAATGAGCCTCATTTCTCCTTCATGCACATGCGGCCTTATTACCCGCAGACTCCCAAAAAATGAGTCTTAGTTAAGCTCTTTTCTGAATCGATATTAAAAATTGAAAAGATCGCCGAGTGATTTGTCCCTTTCACACTCGTTAAAATTAGATTTGAAAGATCATGAGTCTTAGTTAAGCTCTTTTCCGACTCGCTATCAAAAATGGAAAAGATCGCCAAGTGAACTTGTCTTTTTCACACTCATAAATTGGATTTGAAAAGACATCTATTTGGTACAAGTTTACCCCTTTTTCACACCAAGTATACTAAAAGATATAAAAAGGACATTTTTTGGCATTAAATTGTGATTGCATCTCATTCCCTTGCTTGCAGTATTGAGCCTTTAGTCGGTTCTCACTTTGCGTTATAAACCATGGCCCAAGCAGTTTTCATCCTCAAACAAGTAGCACCTTGTTTATATCCTTCGCAATTTGAAAACCTATACCCTGGAGGGAACATCACCCCAAGTGTCCATTTCCCGCATGCATTTCCTTGCATTGAGCATAGGTACATTCCACCG
>JASDQU010737152.1:212121-236464 GCA_032191745.1 Picea mariana | reverse complement strand
AACATTATGGATGCCTCCTGCATCTAGTTGTCACATCATTAATTCTATGCTATCGAAGTCCACCGTATGTCTCATGCTCTTGTTCAAAGGAATTCTATCAACCTGTGTCGGCCACTCCTAAAAAATCTTGACTTTGCATGTCAGCCATACCCTTAGTGTGTCTCATAATCACATGATACTTTGGTCTTATGATGCACCCTGGCCCTACTTTCATCATTGGTAGGTCACCTTGAACCCAACAATCGACATTTCATCATGGGTCGTTGACTGGGTGGTTTCCCTTGTGTTCGACGACAAGACATCTATTCACACTTTGGGATTCGTGTAGTGTCTTGGATGCCATTAGCCTTATTGGTGGTTTCCTCACCTTTATCAACAGTTTTCATCATTGGATGTTATTCAAAGGGTATTTTTCGTGTACTGCTTGCATTTGGCACACACGAAATACGCACATGTTCGTTGGTTCGTGAACACGTTATTCATCCGATATCCACCAAATCATGAAGCTCCTGCTTTGTTCATCGTGCTGACTGATGAGAGATGCCTTAATGCTCTCCTTTCAGTGGGTCTCTTTCCATCGACTTCAGCTCATGTATTCTGGATACGAGACCTAGAGTTTTATGAGTACCTTGAGGCTTGCAGTCATTAGTGGCAGGCTCTCTCGCCATTGACATATGGGAATACATTAATGTCTCCTGATCAATGGATCTCTCAAGTGTTTGACACCAACTCCTTTATTCACATTTGTAGAGATGTACTCGATGCCTTGATACCTACTTTCATCATTGGTAGGTTGTCTCGCGTTTGTTAATGGTACACCTCAATGACCGGTAATCAAACGATGTCTCATCATGTTCGAACTCAACTCATTTATTCACATGATGTAGACTTGTACCATTGGCGGATTGTATTGAATACTTGAAGACATCACTTTGTGGACGCAACTTTCCTGAGTTGTTTCTTCCATTTCATTGGACCAGTACCTATTTGACTTCAACGACCATGGGAGATTAGATTGTACTCCATGGTATACAAATATCTTCAGATTGATTTTGAGACTGGTTTCACTGGGCCTTGTTCGTGACTATGACAACTACTGACATGTAACCGCATTTATACTTTCCCACTCATGGCCATGAACACTTGTTGGTATATTTTCCACATGGATCTGCATTGTATTCCTGACAACCATGTATGCAAGTCAGTACATAATGTAATGAGCAATTGAGTTCGTCCAGCTAGTTCTCTACCACTCCACTTCTAGGTTATTTATAATGTATTTTGGCCATCGAAGATACTCCTCTAATGTCACACATTAGGGGGCATATGTTATAGCAAGATTTTCGTCACCATTGCTATCTTGCACAGAGGGCTTTTCTCCATTTCCCTATGTAGACTTATCAACCCCTTTTTGATAAATCCAGAGCCAAAATATATAGTTTTCCACATATACGCTCCCTAACTTCTTTGCAAGATGAGTATATGCTTGTTGCTCCACTACAACTTGCGTATATCGGGATTTGTGCCAGAAAATACAAAATGAGGTCGGGTTTCCATGTCACAACAAAAGATCTCTGATCTTTGGCCTTCCATATACTGGAAACGTTTCAATTCGGCCCTTCAGTTGCATTCTGGAGGCTATAAGAGCACAATTTTGAGCTATGGAAAAAGAGGAGAAAACATTCAACTTTGAGAGCAAAGTTACTCTAGAGAAATTACTTCATATTGAGTCTGCATCCCTTTTTCCCTCAAGTCTGAACACAGTGTTCATCCCCCAAGCTCTTTTCTTATTTTCAAGAGGACCTCATTACCTCTTTGCTATGAGCTTGCCTTTGGTGGAGGATTAAAGTGGTGGAGACCCAGTTGGAAGGAACTTGGTTTCTTGGTTTCGAACCATGCCGGTACAGAAGTCTGTAATGTTGATACTTCTATTGATCAATTATTAATAGAATAGTCCTTTCCCATCCTATCGATATCTTGCAAATATATGATTATTATCCATGGGCATGTTTGTAATTTTTATTAATGCATTGTGCTTTCTGATGTGCTAACTCATTTTATATATTGTCACCATATACTTTCATCGCTTGTTTGTTGAGAATTTCTTGCAGGTGTAAAGATTTGGGTCAAAGTGCTCAATGGTGGAACGATTGGATCGAGGTAGGTTTCTTCCTCGTATTTCACATTAGTTTATATAGCACATGTTGGAATTGAGTTGATTTCTGCAGTCATACTTGTCTGTTGTGGTTTACCCTTGGCCATAGAGATTTATATTGTGCTTGACTTTTCTCCAACTGTTCCCTGACTACTTGATGTACCTGCTGGATTATCTGGATGAACTTTTGGGCTTTGTATTCATTTGTTTCTTCATTTGAATCAACATCTCTCCCATACATCAAGTCCAAAGGAACCTTAGGTAAATACCTAAAACATGTCTCAAAAGGTGAACATTGAGTGGAGGAATGTAAGGCTCGGTTGTAAGCATGTTGTACATATGGTATCTGTTCATCCCATAACTTTGGATTCTTGTTGCAGTAGCCTCGAAGAATAATTACCATTGTTTGGTTAATAACCTTTGTCTGTCCGTTGGTCTGTGGATGGAAAGCAATGCTCCTCTTCAACTTGGTGTCCATCATTCTCCACAAGCTTGTCCAAAAATCCCCAAGGAATCAAGTATCTCGATCTGAGATAATGGATGTGGGTAACTTGAAGTGAACCCAAACATACTAAAAAAAGATATTAACAGTCTGCTCAACAATGATATGATTTTTACATGGCATTAAGATACACATCTTGATGAACCTATCCACTACAAGATGCAAATAGTCATGACCCCTTTTTGACATTGGTAAACCCCCTACAAAATCCATGGAGATACTTTCCCATGGATGGGATGAAACAGGCAGTTGTGAGTATATCTCGAATTTTCTATTAGTGGGATTACACGTAGAACACATCACACACCCCTTTACATATTTAGTTACAATTTCTTTCATCTGAGGCTAGTAACAAAACCTCTACAGATGAGCCATAGTTTTTCCTACCCCAAAATGCCCAGACATAAGAGAAGTGTGAGCTTCTCATATTACATGGACTCATTCACTTGTAGGAATACAAAGCTTTCCAAGATGGTAGAGTAGTTTTCCCTGCAGACAATAGTTCTCTACCTGTGCACCATGGGTTAACTTCTCATATACTTCTTTAAAATCTTCATCAATGGCATATTGTTCCACATAGCTATCACGAGATAAATAAGCATTCTTCAAAATAATAGAAGCAACAATAGGAGCTCTAGAAAACATATCAGCTACCTTGTTACTCGTACCCTTTTTTTACTTGATTACCAAATGAAATTGTTGTAGGAAACCCATCTATCTGTAATGTCAAGATTGTTGCAATTTGGTTTGTGCTTGGAGATACTGTAAGGGTTGATGATCTGTATGTATGATTGTTTCCTTCCCTAACAAGTAGTGCTTCCATTTCTTTACGCTTTGAACTAATGCATACAACTCTTTATCATATGTAGGATAGTTAACAACAACTTGGTTAAAAGTTTCAGAGTGGTAACATATAGGCTTACGATATTGCATCAATACTGCACCCATGGCGTATCCACTATCATCTATCTCGATCTTGAAGGGTTGTTGAAGATTCAACAGTGCTAATATTGGTGCGGTACTGATATTTTCCTTAAAAGTGTCGAAAGATTTTTGTTGCTTTCCTCCCCCCTAAAAATTGTTCTTCACACTGGTTAAGACATGAAAAGGAGCTGCTATAAAGGAGAAGTTTGAAATGAATCTCTTCTAATACTGGACTGAACCTAAGAAGATTTGTATTTCGGTTACACTTTTGGGCTCAGGCCAATTTACAATTACATCAATCTTGGAAGGATCAATTTTCAATTGTCCTCCCCCTACAATATGACCTAAGTACACAAGTGTAGTCTTACCAAATTGACATTTGGACAATTTTACATACAACTTTTCCCTTTGCAAAATATCCAATACTTGCTTTGCATGCCTTACATGTTCATCCCAAGTCCCACTAAATATAAGAATTTCATCTAAATATACAATCACAAAATCATCTAGAAATGGCCTAAATACATCATTCATCACACGCATGAAGGTTGTCGGAGAATTAAAAATCCCAAACAACATAACTGACCACTCAAACAATCCTTGTTTGGTTTTAAAGGCAATATTCCATGCATCCTGTTTTGCAACCCTGATCTGCTGATATCCACTGCACAAATCCAACTGAGTGAAATACACAACATTCTTTAACTGATCAAGTAAATCATCTATATGATGAAGAGGGTATCGATTTTTCATCGTGATTTTATTTAAGGCCCGATAATTGACACACATTCGACATGTGCCATCCTTCTTTGACACCATCATGATCGGAGAACCACAAGGAGATGAGTTGGGCTTGATGACCCCTTGATCCAATAAGCCTTGTACCATCTTCTTGATCTCTGTCATCTTTACAATTGACATCCTGTACATTACCACATTAGGAAGAGGAGAATCCCATTGAATATGTATTTCATGTTGTATTTCCCTCTTAGGAGGTAATCCATCTGGTTCCTAGAAAATATCATCATACTTAGAAACAATATCAATTAATTCTTTCTTATGAGAAGGATCACATCCTTGGAAAGCATCGGATGTTTCGACATATTTCTCCCTTACAACCATGAGTACATATCTCTTATTAGTGTTTATGAGTCTCCTCATTTGTCCTGCACTAACAAGTGTTATGTTTACCCTCATGCAATGGGATATAAAAATATATTCCACTCCCCCCTTAGTAAGGTGTTATTTGTTCTCATGACGAAAGACGACTGATTTTCTATCATAAAGATAAGGATTCCCTGACACTATGCCACATATATCAAGTGACACAACATCGAAATCCACTTCATCAATCAACTTTGAAGCAATGGAAAATATGACCGTACATTGCTTGGTGACATTAAGTTTTGCTTTATCACATACCCAACCAAGAGGATAAGGCTTTGTATGTGGTTTAGTTTCAAGACCCATATTTTTGACAAGTGCTTTAGATATCAAGTTTACTTAGGAACCCATATCAAACAATGTATCTATCTTAGTGTGTTTAGATACAACTCTTATATGAAATAATTCATTCATCTTTCTTTCATCATCATGAGACTCATTATTTGAATTTGAACTAGCATGAAGGGAATCCTTACCTTGTACTCCAACGGCTGTGATATTTCCTTCGTCTCCTGAATCAGAACCAAGATCTTGTTTCATTGTAGAAATGGTCTTTGTCTTCCCCTTTCCACCTAACTGCTTCGGTCTCTTCTCTGGATGTAGTTTCCAACAATGTTCATCATCATGAACACTTTTCTTGGAATGAGTGAAACAAGATGGTTTTCCTTCCTCTCTCTTTATAGTGGAAGTCCTTTTGTCCTTCCTTTTAAACTTCTTAAACTGCTTATGTGGGAGATTGGAAGGTTTCTTTGTGGGATATTCTTGAACATGATTTCCCTTGTTCTCAAGGTGAGTGGCTTGCACACAAACTTCATCAAGATTGGTGGGGTTAAACAATAGCAAAGTATGATGAATATAACTGTGAAGTGCGCTAATATACTTCATTAAAGTTTCATAAGAATCCAAAAGAATGTTTAATGCAAGAGCTTTCTTCCTAAATTATTTCGTGAAACTTTGTACAATTTGACCTTTACTTTGTCTTAAATTTTTCCATTCCATCATTGCTTTATGTAAATAACCCAATGGATAAAATTGCTTCCTTATCGCTGATTTAAATTCTGACCATGAGGAAAGAATATTACCACACTTACTTCTATCCTGAAGTTTTCTCTCCCACCATACAAAAGCGATGCCTTCCAACCGAAGAGAAGCCAATTGCACTTTAACTTCCTCTTCATCAATTTGTTGAACAAGGAAATATACTTCAACCTGTCAGATCCAATTATCTAGATTTTCAGGATTAACATCTCCATTAAACATAGGTAAAGAAAATTTTACATCAAGATTTAATAATGGTTTCTTAAAAGAAGATTTATGGCTAGAATGATGAGAATGATGAGAATGCTCAGAGGAAGAAGAGCTAGAACTTGATGGTGAAGATGGAGGCTCAGGAGGGTCTCCTTGAGCCCCTTAATTTACTGAAGCATTATCATCAGCTTGTGTTTCCTTTTTCTTCCCTTTCTTCTTCATCCTCTTCTCGTAGTCTCCATACATTCGCTTGACCAATTTTTACATGAGATAAAAGACCATATGGAAGTTTTTCTCCCGTTCATCATGCTTGTCCTCTTCTACCACTTTCTTCCTTCAGGATGCACAACCAACTTCGGGATTGAAAGTCTTAAGATTTCCTTCACCCTTATTATGCTTGGCCTTAATAATAATTCACACTTAACAATTCAATTCAAAGATGATTGCTCTGATACCAACATGATCCCGGATCTTTTCATCGAAGTGACTTATAAAGAATTGTATTAAATGAGCATAAATTAAAGTGCACCATAAATAAGAAAAAAATCAATAATGAAGAGACATAAGAATCAATTCTGAACACAAAAACTTGATAACAGAGTTCATCCCTGGTGGAATACATCTCCGGGTCTTGCTCTCAAATGGCCAAGCCTTTTTATTAACTCAACAAAAGAATTTGGAAAAATACATAATTATACCTCATTCTGGAATTAAGATGAAAAATATTTCCTCAATTCAGAAAATAGACAACCACATTGAATTCGTGGTGTCAAATTACCCAAAAATGACTGTCTCCATGCCTCAATCCGACTTTGGCACTCCCAGGTCCTTGAGAAATATTGTCTCGGTTTCCATGCCTGCACCTTGCCATTAATTCTCTATATTGCATCTCAAAAATCATGCTCGGTCGTACCGTCGAGCACCCTCCTCCATCCGTGGGTAAATGAAAACATTTAAATTAAATGTTGGGTGGATTTACCAATGGATCCCATTGGCCTAACTGTTGGCAGAGGCTATTATAAGTCGTTTGGATAGGGGGAGGTCTCGAGGTCAAGCCCGTGGGCCTCCCTAGATTTGGCGGGACCTTTTTATTTTTGAAAATCCGGTTTCGGGCCCTCATTGGGCATTTTCCCACTGCCATGTGGTAGCCCATGATTGGGCCACATGGCATCCAACCATTGTCCCATGCCATCCACTTGCACAGTCACCTTACCACGTCACCTGCCACGTTATCCTACCACGTCACTTTCCACATCTCGTATGGTCTGCCACATGGTTGTATGAAATTCCACGTGGCACTTCCTCATTGGTCCACATGTTGACCCTAAAATGTTGAAAATGAGTGACATGTGGCAACCTCTGGTGCTTCCATGTCACCATGCTGACATCATAATGATGTCAGCATGCCATGTGTATCCCTCTGCATGTACCAAGTAAATTGTACATATGTTGACATCATCCATACCGATGCTAACGTCAACAGTACAAATGTTGACTCATCCTTGCTGACTGGGCTAGGTTGACCAAAACTTTGACAAAAAATATATTTTGATCCTTAACATTGTTTGACGAGCCGTTTTTGCCGTTGGAAATCTTGCGACCCGCTCTTTGCGATGATGCTAATTTCAATAATTTTTTAGGACTTTGAATTTTTTCCCTTTCTCTTTCTGCTAAGGCCATTCTAAGCTTCCTGAGTTGCTTCTGCGAATTCTGATTTGTCCTTAGTATTCTATGGATCATTTTTGGATCACATACTTTCCAAGTAGACGTTTTATAATCAAAAGAAGATTTAAATGAAACATACTCAAATGCCTCAAGTATTAAAGTGACACTTACCACAATACCTGACTTGTACCTCATGGACTAAGACCCATTGTCTTTCTGAAACAAGATGATGTGGTGAACTCCATCATGATGAATAAGAGAAGTGTGGTGGTGAAGTGGGTCTCCATTTGTGTAAGTGGACATCACAAATCAATCCATCCCTCAACACTCCATGTTTGCAATTTGAGGGCCTCGAGACATTATCTCCTTATTTATTCCTAGAAATGGGGGATAACAATATGCATACTCTAACTTTACCTTGTACTTGTAAATGCGTTTCTTTAGTAGAGGCAATGCTGACAGAGGAAACAAGTGAAGAGAGAGAAGGCCTAATGATTTTTTGGGTAATAAAAGACTCTGATTCTCAATCCATTTCGATGCCGAATCTAAAGAGTTTAACCAACTCCTACAAACCAATGTCTTGAACTTAGTAGGACAACGGGTTTTCCAACCTTTTCCTCCACCTGAAAGACCCCCCTTAAACCTCATCCAAGAAGTGCTAGAATCCTTGTACCATCACATGTTTCATTACCTCCTGAGATTCCAACCAATGATGGTTGGAATGAGATTATTAACCCCCTTCAACATCAAGGCCAAGTATGGCCCACAACTTCATTGACATTACCTCCACTTCCTCCAAAGCGATTTTCCCACCATATTTCATCAAAAGCTTCTCATTCCCATTCTTCTTAGCCATTGAAGAAGTTTAAATCTCAAATTCAAGAACCCAAGCCTAGCAAAGGAAAACAACCTGCCTAATCCATCAATTCTGATTAGTCAATAACTTCCTTGCATTCAATCACTTCTCATGCCAAGCATCCCAAAAATGAAAGTAAATATATTTCCTTTGAGGACATGCATTCGAAAACATCAACAACAAGAGTTAAAGCACTAGTTGATGAAGGTTTGGAAGTCAGAAGGCCACAAGTAAGTAAACAGAGGAAAGATGCCTCACACAAAAATATAACTTCTGATTTTATAATGATATTATGATGTTTTTACTATTGAGGACAGTTATGGTTAGTTTTGGAAAGTGTTATGCTTTGGACAAATTGATTAATCATCGTTTTGGATATTTTCACAACAACATTATTTTTGGGGCAGATGATGGTATATTTATTTTGACATATTTGTTAACAAGCTTTTGACTTAGACAACAATATGGTATATTTATTTTTAATAAATATATTTATCATTCGGGAGTCACAAGGATGTTCAAAAATGGTTTATGAGCTGATTTGTATATGTATTATGTTGATGGTTAGATGGATTCTTAATGACATATATTTGTATATTTTCAAGGAGGAACAAGGGGGATATGTAAAAAATTAAACAAAAGGTCATTAGAGGGTCCCCATCTATTAGTTAGTATTTATTTTATCCTTATAATTAATTATTATTATTGTTTTATGAGTTTTCCCCATTAACTAAAAATAGTTAATGACTTAACTAAAAGTAGTTGAACTTCTCACTGGTACATATTGGAAAAATTTCGACGTTTTGTTTGCGACGTTATGGACAAAATTGGCCATATTGTTGAAAAAGAGAGGAAATTTTGATTTTTTTTCTCCATATTGCCCGATAACGTTGCTCTCGCGATGTACTACAAAAACATGTCTCTTTTGCGAAAAATTTAGGAGGACGTCACTCTTACGACGACGTTGCATTTTTGTCTCTCTTGCGAAATTGGTGAAATATTCGTTGCACTTGTGACATTATGAACACTAGGTTTTCCCCACCCCAACGGTCAGCCCAACTATCGTCGAAATTGCGACGTTATAAAATCTATAAATACGTTTCATTTTACGGATGTTGCGACAAGTTTTCTATAATAACGACAGTTCAAAAAGGGTATAAGCTAGTATTCTTGGTGACCAAAAAAAAGGTATTTTTTTCAGTATATGTCTGTGGGGAAGAATGCCAGAAAACATTAGAGGTGGGAAAAAACTTAAAGAGGGTGAAAAGGGTGACATTAAATGTTATTTCCTTTGCAAAAATTGTTGTACTAGATGTCCTGAAAGAGTTTTAATAACAACAACTAAAAAACATTGTAGAAAATATGGGCAAATGGACGAGGGATCAAATGAATATCATCCCATGGTAATTAGCTATATATATATATTCATTATCTGTTTTAATATTGATTGTATTCTCAAACTTTTATATTGTTTTATACATGCACTAATTTTTCATGATTGTTTGTAATTATAAAGTTAGATTCCCCCCCTAACTTTATGCATAAAGCACCAAGTAGTAGCAAAAATGATGTTGTACAAGATGAATAACTTGAAGCAAATAATGAAGATCAAGTTAATGATCCCATGGAAGTAGATGAAAATAATAACATAGTTCAAGATGACGGGACAAATCAAATGATCCAAGAATTATTCGGTCATCCAGATGAGGATCATGGGGACAGTAGTGATGGTATTTATGATGAACCTTTGATTGAAAAGGAAAATAAACAACTTTATAAAGGGTCAAGAGAAAATCTTCTCTCCACTACGTTGTTGTTAGTGAACTTAAAGGTTACAAATCATTTGTCGAACACTTGTATGACACAAATCCTAAGGTATGTAATATGTTTCATCACATCTACATAAAGGTTGACTTTTCCCCATTTTTTTAGTGTTAATTAATGTGTAAAATAAAAATGAAATATTTACAATTACTATTCTTTACATTAATTATTTGTTTTTTATGTTTTAGATTGTTAGGTGAATTTCGGTTACCCTCGTCAAATATTTTACCTCGCACATATCGAGATTTACATTTCATTATGAAAGACATTGGAATGGAGTATCAAAGTATAGATGCATGTCTTGATGATCATATTATATATTATGGACAACATGCGTCGAAAAAAAATGCCCGGTATGTGGTATCAATAGATATCGAACCGATCAAGTAACAAAAATGGTCCCTCGAAAGGTTCTCCAACATATTCCCATAATTCCACGTTTGCAGTGATTGTTCAGGTGCCAAAGCATAACACAATTTATGGATTACCATGCACGAAAGAGAATTGAAGATGGCGTTCTTCGAATGCCTGTAGATGGTTATGAATTTAAGGAAATTGTTGCAAAATGGCCAAAATTTACAGATGAACTTCGTAATGTTAGGATTTTATTGGCAACCAACGATGTTAATCCATTTGGAGAGCTTCAAACTGTTTAATCAACATGGCCTATTTTTGTTATCAACAATAACATTCCTCCTTGGATGTCAATAAAGAGGGAGCACATAATGTTGACAATGATTATTCCAAGTAATTGTTTACATTAATTTTTCGAATTAAAATTTTTCGTTTTTCTCTTTTTTTGCATAACATATTTTATTTATCTATTTACGTATATATACATACCATGGTAGTAATCTCGTGTAATTTCAAACAATTATGTAAGTACCAAGCTAAATATATGAATGCATATATTCAACCTCTTATCGATGAGCTACTAAAGTTATGGGAGGGAATCACTATGTATGACATTTGTAAACCAATTGAGCATAAGAGATTTCAATGCCATGGAATACTTTTATGGACAATTCATGATGCCCCGGGACTAACACATTTTTTTGGTATGTAACGTTCCATATTGCATGCTTGAATAGTATATAATTAATTTAATATATCATGCATGTTGTTTAAATAATCATTTCATATATTAATAATTCACATTAATCCATCTGTTGCAGGTCTTCAAACAAAGGGTAAATTTTCATGTCCAGTTTGTGGTCCTAAGATGAAATCTCGTCGGTCAAAAATTTTAGGAAAGGAGGTGTTTGATGAGTATATGCACTTCCTCTCTAAGAACCATAAGTATCATACTACTGAAAAAAGATCTTTTCAATGGGAAACAAGAGATTGGACTAAAACCACAAAGAATGACACCTCACCTATGGAAGTTGGCATATGAAAAAATTAATCCTCGAGGTACACATTTGTTTGTGTATCATAAATGGAATCATGTTTTGAAATTTTATTTTAATTATTCATTTTATTTTACCACATTTGATAAATAGTGTTATGATTTTTTTTATGCTTCATCAATGTTGTCATCGTGAAGGTAGTAATAATGGGCTTCCACGAGGAATGCAATGTTATCCCACTCAATTTATGAGGTTTCCTTAATATGAGGACATAAAAATAGTTCATTTATTTGATACAATGCATATCGGGAAGAATGTGATAGAAACATTATGGAAAATCATAGATGGTAGGAGGGATAAAGAAAAAATTGTCAAAATTTGTAATGACATTCGGGAAGCCAATCATGCAATGCAAAGTGTGATCCGATCAAATAACTATTGAGACCAAAATAACCTTCCAAGGTTATTAACAGAGCAACAAAGCAATGGTGTAAAAGAGGTCATTCAAAAAATTAAATTTCCCACAGGTTTTTGTTCAAACATAAAGAATATCTTTACGAAGAAAGGTGAATTTGGTGGGGTAAAAACACATGATTGGCATACCTTCATTAAGGTAATTAATCATTTTAGTATATATATATATATATATATATATATATATATATATATATATTGGTCATATACATTTTTTGAGATTTATATATATTTTTTTTCTAGTTTTGAACAAGTAACAATTCATTTTGATTGTTACAGTATGTTCTACCTCTATCTCTCCCAAACACCTTTGACAACAACATCAAACAAGTTATATATGATCTTGGAAAATACATGAGGTAAGTAGCTGCAATATATATGCAAAAAAATAATTCAATTTTTTGTTGTACTTAATGACATGTGTTTTATTTATAATGTAATATGTATTATGTTTTGTTGAAACATGTTATTTTCTTGCATCATGATATGTAGATGGTTGTCATTGAAAGAAATCCATGAAGATGATATAAAGTATTGGAAGAGAGAAATTCCTTGGCTAATGTGTGAAATGCAGAAGTATCTACCTACAACATTTTTCAATGCACAAGAACACTACCTCATACACCAAGTNGTTTTGTCGAAACATGTTATTTTCTTGCATCATGATATGTAGATGGTTGTCATTGAAAGAAATCCATGAAGATGATATAAAGTATTGGAAGAGAGAAATTCCTCGGCTAATGTGTGAAATGCAGAAGTATCTACCTACAACATTTTTCAATGCACAAGAACACTACCTCATACACCAAGTTGAGGATATTGAAATCTATGGACCTGTACACACAAGGTCAATGTGGATGGTGGAGAGGCACTTGAAATCATTGAGGGATTTGGTTAGACAAAGAGCACATTCTAAGGGTTCTATGGTGGAGGGATATATGGTATATGAATACATGGTGTATATTAGTCAATATCTTCCTAAATTAGTAGCGCAAGCTATGCATGTAGTGGATTGCATTTGGGATGTGAACTCCATAAAAAAAATTGAAAGGGAGAAACTATTGGGGAAAGGTACAATGAAGAGAGTGAGAGGTAATTAAATTGTGGATATTTTTGATAAATATAAAATTTTCATTTTTTTTTTTGTATATGATCATATTCATTTAATATTTATTCTTTCATCATTTATTAATATTTACCATGGTTATAACTAATATTTAATATTGGTGAATTATGTTTTTTTGATCGGTCAGTTGCTCAAAATTGGGATGCACTACATTTATACATTGCAAACAATCTTGACTTGATGAAGGTATGGATTGATAGATGTAAAGAACGTCATGGTGGTAGGTTATCATGGAAAGAACTGTCTGAATTGGTTAGAGAAGCTTGCCGTAATGGAGATTACGATGTTACGTAGAGGGAAATAGATTTAGTATATTGTTTGAAAGATGGAAAGGAAAACAAATTAATCCATTTTATCCAATTATTTTATATTATATTAATGTGATTGTAGGTGTGTTTTTTTCATATTATACTTTCCAAGTTATACAAATTTGTTTATTATTAATTGACAATGCATCTTTTACATGTCTGGCATATTGTAGTTGAAACACCACAAGGATATGTGGTGCAATGGTCGTAAATTTTGCATCAAACAGTTGGATGAAACCAGAAAATTTTTTGATAGTGGGATAACTGTAGTATTCTAGGTCAATAATGTTTCTTCTAGGAGTGACATATGTCCTCGAGAATCCGAAAATAGATACTATGGGTTTTTGAATGATATAATTGAGTGTGACTTTAATTCCTTCAAATTAGTTTTGTTCGATGTCAAATGATATAGGTTATGAATGCATGAACATGATGAGGAAATAATTGTTATTCAACATGCCAACAAATTTCCGATGATTAAAACAACAATTTTTGAAAAAACAAATAACCGCTATGTTTTTCCAAGTCAATGTGAACAAGTCTTTTACTCAAAGGTTCCAAGTAAGAGGGATTGGTCATTTGTTGTTAGATATGATCCAAGAGGAAGACCAGTAAAGTATATTGTAGATGAAGAAGATGATATTGAAGAAGAAGATGATGTAGAGCTAGAGCAGGAAGAATATTGGTCGATAGATGAAGAAGATGGAGAATATGAACTAGGCATAGGAGACAATGCGCTCATTCTTGATGATGATATTGATGAAGATCCGCTCGAAAATGACATTGATGATGATGATGATATCATAAATCCTTTCAACATTGTTTCTGAACTAGATGCTGATACATATGTTGAGTTGGATGATCAAGAAGAAGATACGGAAGAAGAATGATACAAATGTTGTGTTGGTCGATGAGGTACGTAACTAGATATTTTAATTTGTATGTATTATTCTCTTTAAATAATTTTTTATGTGGGTCAATTACACGTTTTTAAGTTTTATTTCATTTTTGTTTTGGTAGTTTCTATGCATGATTACTATGTTCCTTTTGTTTATTTTCTATTTTATAGATTGGGTATTAGGGAATTGAGAGCGATGTGAGGGGCGTGAGGGGCCATATGAGATTGTACCTTCACATGGTTGGCCTTGTTTAGTAGAGAATACATTATTCCCAAAACCAAGAGAAGTTCATTCATTCATATTTATACTCAAAGATCACTCACAGACCTACTCTATATACTGTCTCATATCGTCCTCATTTCGTTTTAATTTTCTCAGTCAAATTTTAAAGGAAACAACTATTAAAATACATTGTACTAGGGCTAGAGTACATGATGGGAAACAATGACTTGTGAATGGGGCCAACGTTGAAATTTTTTCAAAATGTTTCTGTATGCACCAAAATTTGAAATGGATACTCTGTTCACATTTGACATGCACCGAAATTTGACATGGATAGTCTGTTTCATGTCAAATTTCAATATAGTTCCGACAACAATTCTATAGAAGGGAAGTTCCATGTCAAATTTCAAGATAGTTCTGACAACGATTCTATAGAAGGGAATGACGAATGATGACAATGAGAGGTGCATGATGAACGTTGATGCAAATGTGGACGATATCAAAGATTATGTGGGAACATCATACATCCTTGAGTCTTGAAACTCTCCCATATAGTCAAGTCATGTGTCTAGTCAAACCATGTCAAATTTCGATGCATACCGACACATATTGAAGAAATTTCAATGTTGACCCCATTCACTTCTCACTATACGGGGTTGGTGCATGACATTTGTGGTGGGTGAATTAGAAGTTCCATGACATTTCAAGAGAGTTCCAACAAATATTCTACAGATGGAAACAATGAATGGTGACAATGAGACGCCCATTATGAACATTGTTGCAAACATGGATGATCTCAAATATTATGTGGGGACATCATGCATCCTTGAGTCTTGAAACCCTCCCATATCATCAAGGCATGTGTCTATTCTAACCATGTCAAATTTCGACGCATACATGCATAGTTTGAAGAAATTTCAACGCTGGCCCCATTCATTGCTCACTATGCGGGGTCGATGTAAGATGACATTTATGATGGGTGTATTGGAAGTGCCATGACATTTCAAGAGAGTTCTAAAAAAGATTCTATAGATGGCAATGAAGAATGCTGACAATGATACATCCATTATATTGAACATTGATGCAGATGTGGATGATCTCAAATATTATGCGGGGACATCAAACATCCTTAAGTATAAAAAAAATCCCATACCTTCAAGGCAACTATCTAGTCTAACCATGTCAAATTTCTATGCATACGAGCACAGATTGAAAAAATTTCAACGTTGTCCCCATTCACTGCTCACTGTGTGGGGTCGGTGGAAGAAATTTGTGATGGGTGTATTTGAAGTTCCATGTCAAATTTCAAGATAGTTTCAACAACAATTATATAGAAGGGAATGACAAACATTTTTAATGAGACGTGCATGATGAATGTTGATGCAAATGTGGATGATATCAAATATTATGTGGGGACATGATACATCCTTGAGTCTTGAAACCATACCATACTGTCAAGGCATGTGTCTAGTCTAAGCATGTCAAATTTTGACGCATATAGGAACATATTGAAGAAATTTCAACGTTGGCCCCATTAACTACTCACTATATGGGGTCGGTGCATGAAATTTGTGGTGGGTGAATTGGAAGTTCCATGACATTTCAAGAGAGTTCCAACAAAGATTATACATATGGAAACGATGAATGATGACAATGAGACATCCATTATGAACGTTGATGAAAACATGGATGATCTCAAATATTATGTGGGGACATCAGACATCCTTGAGTCTTGAAACCCTCCCATACTGTCAAGGCATGTGTCTAGTCTAACCATGTCGAATTTCAACGCATACATGCACAGTTTGAATAAATTTCAACGTTGGTCCCATTCACTCCTCACTGTGCGAGGTCAATGCAAGATGAAATTGGTGATGGGTGTATTGGAAGTGCCATGACATTTCAAGAGAGTTCCGAAAAAGATTATATAGATGGCAATAACGAATGATGACAATGAGACATCCATTATATTGAACGTTGATGCAAACATGGACGATCTCAAATATTATGTGGGGACATCAAACATCCTTCAGTCTTGAAACCATCCCATACCATCAAGGTAACTATCTAGTCTAACCATGTCAAATTTCAATGCATACGGGAACAGATTGAAAAAATTTCAACGTTGGCCCCATTTGGTGGAAGAAATTTGTGATGGGTGTATTGGAAGTTCCATGTCAAATTTAAAGATAGTTCCGACAATGATTCTATAGAAGGAAATGGTGAATGATGACAATGAGAAGTGCAGCATGATGAACAGTGATGCAAATGTGGACGATCTCAAAGATTATGTGGGGACGTCATACATTCTTGAGTCTTGAAACCCTCCCATACCGTCAAGGCATGTGTCTAGTCTATCCATGTCAAATTTTGATGCATACAGGAACATATTGAATAAATTTCAATGTTGTCCCCATTCACTGCTCACTATGCGGGATCGGTGCATGACATTTGTGGTGGGTGAATTGAAGCTTCTGCGACATCAACTCGACTTGGTAATTCAACAATCAAGCCCTCCTTAAGTATTATGTGAGGACACCAAACATCCTTAAGTATCATGATGTGTTTTATGAGATCCTTGATTATTATGCGGGTCCGGTGGAAGAAATTTGTGATGGGTGTATTGGAAGTTCCATGTCAAATTTCAAGATAGTTCTGATAATGATTCTATAGAAGGGAATGATGAATGATGACAATGAGAGGTGCAACATGATGAATGTTGATGCAAATGTGGACGATCTCAAATATTATGTGGGGAAATCATACATCCTTGAGTCTTGAAACCCTCCCATATCGTCAAGGCTTGTGTCTAGTCTAACCATGTCAAATTTAGATGCATACATGCACATATTGAAGAAATTTCAACGTTGGCCCCATTCACTTCTCACTATGCAGGGTCAGTGCATGAAATTTGTGGTGGGTGAATTGAAGCTTCTGCGACATCAAATCGACTTGGTAATTCAATAGTAAAATCTTCCTTAAGTATTATGTGGGGAGATCAAACATCCTTAAGTATTGAAACCCTCCCATACCTTCAAGGAAACTATCTAGTCTAACCATGTCAAATTTTGACACATACGGGAATAGATTGAAAAAATTTCAACGTTGGCCCCATTCATTTCTCACTATGCGGGTTCAGTGGAAGAAATTTGTGATGGGTGTATTTGAAGGTCCATGTCAAATTTCAAGATAGTTCTGACAACGATTCTATAGAAGGGAATGATGAATGATGACAATGAGAGGTGCATGATGAACATTGATGCAAATGTGGATGATCTAAAAGCTTATGTGGGGGCATCATACATCCTTGAGTATTGAAACCCTCCCATACCATCAAGGCATGTGTCTAGTCTAACCATGTCAAATTTAGATGCATACAGACACATATTGAATAAATTTCAACGTTGGCCCCATTCACTGCTCACTATGCAAGGTTGGTGCATGCCATTTGTGGTGGGTAAATTGAAGCTACTGCGACATCAACTCAACTTGGTAATTCAATAATCAAACAAAGTGTTTAAATCCACTTTAACCAAGAGAATCAACAATAGAGCCACTTGAGTTAATGAAGTCAATTTATTGATGGTTCATCCATTGGGGTTGAAAGCTAGGAATCAAACCTACTAGAAATTGGCATTGGCAAGAGGAATGAAATTACGATTATGTTCAAAATTATCCAGTTTGTGTTGCTAGTGTTACCCCTCATTTTACATGAGGCCTACACTAGTATTTTTTCACTACTCTTGTGATTTTCATCACAAAGGTAGGTTTACAAGTTGATCTTTGGATGGCCTAGGGATTTCATGGTTTTATGTCCTAGATCATGAAGGAAGATGACCACTTATGGATGTTGCTTTCACTTATGTTTATGCTTATTATTGAGGAAACCCACCTTTATTGGAGCCTTATTGCACTTTCTTTCGTTACGATTCCTCATGTGGGTGCCCCTCTTGCAAACTCACCTTGCGTTGCTTTTGGGAACCCAGCCTTGCCCAAGCCGTCTTGAAAAAGTTAATTCAAATCCAAAATTGCTCCTTATCCGGCATCTGACTCGTCTTCTTACCTAGTGCGCCCTTGTGTGGCCCTTTTTGTTCCTTTCATGTGGGTGGGCACACCTCTTTCCAACTTGCCTTGCATTGTGTTTGGGTGCTCTGCCTCATTTTTGTTATGTTTCTTCTTGTGGGCGCCCCTCTTGCCAACTTGCCTTGCCTTGCCTTTGGGCACCTTGCCTTGTTTTTGTTATGATTCCTCATGCGAGAGCCCCTCTTGAAAACTCATGTTGCGTTGCGTTTGGGTGCCCAGCCTTGCCTGTGTCATCTTGAAAAAGTTAAGTCAAAGCCAAAATTTCTCCTTATCCAACATCTGACTCATCTTCTTTCCTAGTGCTCCCTTGTGTGGCCATTTTTGTGCCTTTCATGTGGGTGGGCGTACCTCTTGCCAACTCGCCTTGCATTTTTTTTGGGTGCTCTGCCTCATTTTTGTTACGTTTCCTCTTGTGGGTTCCCCTCTTTCCAACTCTCCTTGCCTTGCCTTTGGGAACCCTACCTTGTTTTCATTACGATTCCTCATGTGGGCACCCCTCATGTAAACTCGCCTTGTGTTGTGTTTGGGCGCCCAGCCTTTCCCAGGTCGTCTTGAAAAAGTTAAGTTGAAGCCATTCATAGGTCACTAGACATGGGAAAAAGTGACACAAATTAGTGCACAAATTGGTTGACACAAGTTTTAAGTTTGCATCAGCCTTTCTTCATTTTTCTTTTAGGTTCTACATTGTATATTATACATTAATGTATCTGTGTCATAGTTGTGATGAAAAATCCCTCTTTTTTTGTTCATTGTTTAATCAACATAATAAAAATATGTCCTTGCAGTACTAGACGCGACAATGTGTGTACTGTCAAATGAATTTTAAAAGGAACAACGAAAAGACATTGTACTATGAGCACTAGACATGGGCAATAATGACCTGTGAATGGGGCCAACATTGAAATTTTTTCAAATTGTTTTTGTATGCACTGAAATTTGACATGGATATACTATTCACATGCCTTAATGATATGGGAGGGTTTTTGGACTCAAATTTGACCCACAAACCCACTTGTTTCGATCATCAATTCATCATGCAAACCATAAACCCTATATTTATTTCAAATTAGTGCACAAATTGGTTGACACAAGTTTTAAGTTTGCATCAGCCTTTCCTCATTTTTCTTTCAGGTTCTACATTGTATAGTATACATTAATGTATATGTGTCATAGTTGTGATGAAAAATCCCTCTTTTTTCGTTCATTGTTTAATCAACACAATTAATAAAAATATGTCCTTGCATACTAGATGTGAGAATGTGTGTACTATCGAACGAATTTTAAAAGGAACAACATAAATACATTGTACTAGGACTAGACATGGGAAACAATGACCTGCAAATGGGGCCAACGTTGAAATTTTTTCAAACTATATATGCATGCACTAAAATTTGACATGGATAGACTATTCACATGCCTTAATGATATGGGAGGGTTTCTAGACTCAAATTCAACTCACAGTACACTCAATTGTTTTGGTAGATGAATTAAGGGATTACCTTTAGACACCTTTCACAACCCTGTAGGGGAATTATTGTTATGTTTGAATGTCATTCGAGTTGATGAATACTGGTGCAACATTTCAAAGGGCCATGGATCATTCCTACCATGATTTTATTGGTAAGATGATGGTTGATTATCAAGAGGATATCACTATCTATTCCAAGGTTAGGAAACAACATGTGTTCCATATTAACAAATTTTTATTGTTTAGAATGTATGGAATATTTATAAACCCACCAATTTTTTTTTTTCTATCACATACTTAATTAAACCCCTATGGAATATTTATAAACCCCCCAAAATTGTTGTTTTCTATGGAATATTTATAAACCCCCAACTCCTATAACATCTAATACTTAATTAATCTCTAAATTCTATAACTGCTAACCATATAATCACTAACTCTTAGAACCAATATCATCCATAACCCCTAATATAACTCCGATAATGTCTAACTCTTTATAGAACCTACTTCCTAACATTAATGTAACCTTTAACACCTAACTATTATAACTCAATAATACCTAACCTCTATAAACCCTAATATAACCCATCACTTGTATAACTTTTATACCCTTATAATTCATAACCACTGTCCTCTATAACTTAACCCTTGTAACCCCTTACCTCCAACATGCATCAATGTTAATTCTTAACTCACTTAACACACTCATAGGCTTGCAAACAACCCATACAATGGACTCATGTGTTGGATCGAGCACCAGTCAAGTCTAGAAATTTTTAGATGGGGAGACCCCACTTGGTCAATTCTAGAATTTTTTCTAAGTTATATGACCAAAGGTTTATAGAACCTATTGGGTTGTACAAATGGGTCAAATCAAGCATTATGGGAATATCAAACATTACAAACTTTGATATCATCAACCTAGTTGAAGAAAGTATGGTGTATGAAGACCTTGTGGGAAGACCTTGGGGAAGAAAAATGAAAGAAACAATCTCTATAGAGAAGGATAGAATAAAGCTCAAAGGAAATTGAAGAATAATTATCATACCTCTATACCTTGAGGAAGGTAAACCTCGGTCAAAATAGTGGGAAGAATAATATGGAATTAAGGATTTGTATTGGGCCCTGAATGAAAATGATGAGCATATTAAACCTAATTTCATAGGAGCGGTGCATTAAGGGTCCTTAATATCTATGGGTTATAATTTGAAAACTGAGCTCTATGAATAGTGGATGGAAATCTATGACTCTATAGAGAGGGTATGTTGGAGTATTGAGGCTATCCCCAAGGATAATGTCAAATATTTCTTATCAATAAGGGAAATACCACTTGTTTTCTAGAATAATATTAGATAATGTACTCATCTAATTGGACATTGTGATGAGATGTTATAGCCACATATGTTCCCAAATAAAATATTATAAGATATAACATATAAATGGTACAAGGTATATGAGGAAAAATGTGAGACATGGAAATGGAAAACATTGAAAGGAATTTCTATAAAAGACTTCTCCTTTTTCCATAGTAGGTGACATGATTAGTATTGATGTCTATGCTTGATGATTTATTAGGATATAATTAATTTTTGGTAGATGAATTAATGGATTACATTAAGACACCTAACACCTAACTATTATAACTCAATCACACCTAACCTCTATAAACCCTAATATAACCCATCACTTATATAACCTTTATACCCTTATAATTCATAACCACTATCCTATATAACTTAACCCCTGTAACCCCTTACCTCCAACATGCATCAATGTTAATTCTTAACTCATATAACACACTCATAGGCTTGCAAACAACCCATACAATGGAATCATGTGTTGGCTTGAGCACTAGTCATTAATCAAGGCTCTTGAGCTCAAGAATATTCAACAATATCTTGAGGCACAACTTGTTTTCCTTCCTCGATCATGGTCAAGATCCTATGATATATATAACTTAGTGCAAAAAACCTCCTAATAGAGTCCATATATTCCAAATTTGATGCTAAAAACCTTTTAGCTGATAGGGCTTGTGTTATGGTAATTTGCAGGTGTTGTTCATGGTGATTGATCCTAAGAAGTAATGTTTAGGGTATAAGGTCCAATTTTTTCCCTCTCGGCCTAACCATGGCATTTGAGATCAAGAAGGTTCAGTTAGGGATTAAGACCCTTCTTTCCCCCTTAACCTACATGTTAATCCCTCAAGACCCATTTCTATTGTACTTGTATCCCTCAAATAGTCCAAAAATAACCTACAAGGGTCTTATGTGATGGCTCAAGGACTCGTCCAACACTATATCCTGAGATGTTGTGTGGGTTGTAGTTGTTGTTCATAGAATTTAAGCCTAATAATGTTCACTTAGGGAACAAGTCCCTTATTTCCCTCCCTTGACCTTGGTTATACCTTGAGACCCATTCTTGGTTCAAATTAAAACTAACTTATTCATGGTGCCCAAATTACACTTTGAGATGAATGATATGTTACATAGGTCATGGAATAGCTAAGACCCATACATGATGAATAAGACCTCATAATGTCACCCATATTCAACTTGGATGCCAAAGACTCCCTAGAGAGGACTCGTGTCATGGTTTTTAGGTGTTTTCGATGGTGGTTGAACTTGAGAAGATTTATTTATGGCTTTAGGCCACTGTTTCCAACTTTCCATGTTTATTCCTCTACACCCATTTTCAATGTACAAAACCTAATAGTGATGCCTATATCCCTATTAAAGGCCAAAGTTCTGTTATGTTAGTTTGAGGACTTGGTCATGGCTCTTGAGCTTCAAAATCTTCAACAATATTATAAGGCACTTGTTTTCATTCTTTGATGATAACTAAGGTCTTGTGACCCATCCATGGTCTTCTGTGGTGACCCAAGGACTTGTTCATGGTGCTTGAGCTAGATATGATATGTTTGGGGCTTGAGTTGTTGCTTCCCTCCCTTGACCATGGTTAAGGGATTGAGGATTGTTTCCCTACCACAACCATGGTCAAGGCCCCAAGACCCATATGTAGTATGCAAAACATATAAATGGCACTCATTTCCAAATATTAGTCCAAAGACATTGAAGTGAGAGCTCATGTCATGGTTTCTAGGTGTTTTTCATGGCACATGAGCTTGAGAAGGTTCAATTATGGCTTAAGTCCTTTACTCCCCCCTTAACCATTTTTATGTGTTAAGACCCATTTCTAGGGAACAAAACCTACTCAAGTCACTTGTATCCTACTTGGAGGCCTTCAAGGAAGCCTTACAAATGAGTGAGTGTTGGTTTGAGGACTTATTCAAGGATCTCAAGCCTAAAAATATTTAACAAGATCCTAAGGTACTTGTTTTTCTTCCTCAACCATGGTTAAGGCCTCTCTACCCATCCTTACTGCAAAAAACTTCCTAATGGTGTCCTTATCCAACTTTGATGCTAAGGACCCCCTAGAGAGGGATTGTGTTGTGGTTTCTAGGTGTTGTTCTTAATCAATGTAGTTAAAACATTAGCAACACCAAAAGTCATGAGTACTAACCACCAATATTTCTCACTAAGAATGATTTTAGTGAACACAAGCAACCAACCAACCACCCTTTTTCTAGGAGTCCGCCATGAGTTGTGGTAATCTATTTTTAAAATTTTCCTAGGACCTTGTAAATTTTCCTAGGAGGCCGCCAAGGCATAGATACACAAAGGGAATTCTTGAATTGTTGAATGCCCTTAGGTGTTGCGACATTCCGTGATAAATTATTTTGATTAGAGAGTTGATGAAATGGTTGAACGTTGTGAGAGAAATGTTGAATGACTTTTCTATAGAAATTCATGCCACCAAGGATTAATAAACTCTTTATATATGTAGTATTAGAGGGATTGGACCAACCCTGAAGGACATTGACCTTGGCTAGATATGCATTCACACTAGAATTAGCAATACCAAAAGTCACGAGTACTAACCACCAATATTTCTCACTAAATGCTTTTAGTCAACACAAGCAACCAACCACCACACTATTTTTTTTTTTATCTTTGAAGGAATATAGAAACTCCATACCATGATATAGAAACTCCATACCATGATATAGAAACTCCATA
>JASDQU010737152.1:201195-211596 GCA_032191745.1 Picea mariana | reverse complement strand
AATATAAAATTTTCATTTTTTTTTTTTGTATATGATCATACTCATTTAATATTTATTCTTTCATCATTTATTAATATTTACCATGGTTATAACTAATATTTAATATTGGTGAATTATGTTTTTTTGATTAGTCAGTTGCTCAAAATTGGGATGCACTACATTTATACATTGCAAACAATCTTGACTTGATGAAGGTATGGATTGATAGATGTAAAGAACGTCATGGCGGTAGGTTATCATGGAAAGAACTGTCTGAATTGGTTAGAGAAGCTTGTCGTAATGGAGATTCCGATGTTACATTGAGGGAAATAGATTTAGTATATTGTTTGAAAGATGGAAAGGAAAACAAATTAATCCATTTTATCCAGTTATTTTATATTATATTAATGTGACTATAGGTGTGTTTTTTTCATATTATACTTTCCAAGTTATACAAATTTGCTTATTATTAATTGACAATGCATCTTTTACATGTCTGGCATATTACAATTGAAACACCACAAGGATATGTGGTGCAATGGTCGTAAATTTTGCATCAAACAGTTGGATGAAACCAGAAAAACTTTTGATAGTGGGATAACTGCAGTATTCCAGGTCAATAATGTTTCTTCTAGGAGTGACATATGTCCTCGAGAATCCGAAAATAGATACTATGGGTTTTTGAATGATATAATTGAGTGTGACTTTAATTCCTTCAAATTATTTTTGTTCGATGTCAAATGATATAGGTTATGAATGCATGAACATGATGAGGATATAACTGTTATTCAACATGCCAACAGATTTCCGATGATTAAAACAACAATTTTTGAAAAAACAAATGACCGCTATGTTTTTCCAAGTCAATGTGAACAAGTCTTTTACTCAAAGGTTCCAGGTAAGAGGGATTGGTCATTTGTTGTTAGATATGATCCAAGAGGAAGACCAGTAAAGTATACTATAGATGAAGAAGATGATATTGAAGAAGAAGATGATGTAGAGCTAGAGCAGGAAGAATATTGGTCGATAGATGAAGAAGATGGAGACGATGAACTAGGCATAGGAGACAATGCACTCATTCTTGATGATGATATTGATGAAGATATGCTCGAAAATGACATTGATGATGATGATGATATCATAAATCCTTTCAACATTGTTTCTGAACTAGATGTTGATACATATGTTGAGTTGGATGATCAAGAAGAAGATACTGAAGAAGGATGATACAAATGCCGTGGTGGTCGATGAGGTACGTAACTAGATATTTTAATTTGTATGTATTATTCTCTTTAAATAATTTTGTATGTGGGTCAATTACACATTTTTAAGTTTTATTTCATTTTTGTTTTGGTAGTTTCTATGCATGATTACTATGTTGCTTTTGTTTATTTTCTATTTTATAGATTGGGTATTAGGGAATTGAGAGTGATGTGAGGGGCGGGAGGGGCCATATGAGATTGTACCTTCACGTGGTTGGCCCTTTTTAGTAGAGAATACATTATTCCCGAAACCAATAGAAGTTCATTCATTCATATTTATACTCAAAGATCACTCACAGACCCACTCTATATACTGTCTCATATCATCCTCATTTCGTTTTAATTTTCTCGGTCAAATTTTAAAGGAAACAACTATTAAAATACATTGTACTAGGGCTAGAGTACATGATGGGAAACAATGACTTGTGAATGGGGCCAACGTTGAATTTTTTTCAAAATGTTTCTGTATGCACCGCAATTTGAAATGGATACTCTGTTCACATTTGACATGCATCGAAATTTGACATGGATAGTCTGTTTCATGTTAAATTTAAATATAGTTCTGACAACAATTCTATAGAAGGGAAGTTCCGTGTCAAATTTCAAGATAGTTCCCACAACGATTCTATAGAAGGGAATGACGAATGATGACAATGAGAGGTTCATGATGAATGTTGATGCAAATGTGGAAAATATCAAAGATTATGTGGGGACATCATACATCCTTGAGTCTTGAAACTCTCCCATATAGTCAAGGCATGTGTCTAGTCAAACCATGTCGAATTTCGATGCATACCGACACATATTGAAGAACTTTCAATGTTGACCCCATTCACTACTCACTATACGGGGTCGGTGCATGACATTTGTGGTGGGTGAATTAGAAGTTCCATGACATTTCAAGAGAGTTCCAACAAATATTATACAGATGGAAACAATGAATGATGACAATGAGACGCCCATTATGAACATTGTTGCAAACATGGAAGATCTCAAAGATTATGTGGGGACATCAGGCATCCTTGAGTCTTGAAACCCTCCCATATCGTCAAGGCATGTGTCTATTCTAACCATGTCGAATTTTGACGCATACATGCATATTTTGAAGAAATTTCAACGTTGGCCCCATTCACTGCTCACTATGCGGGGTCGATGTAAGATGACATTTATGATGGGTTTATTGGAAGTGCCATGACATTTCAAGAGAGTTCTAAAAAGGATTCTATATATGGCAATGAAGAATGATGACAATGATACATCCATTATATTGAACATTGATGCAGATGTGGATGATCTCAAATATTATGCGGGGACATCAAACATCCTTAAGTATCAAAAAAATCCCATACCTTCAAGGCAACTATCTAGTCTAACCATGTCAAATTTCGATGCATACGGGCACAGATTGAAAAAATTTCAACGTTGTCCCCATTCACTGCTCACTGTGTGGGGTCGGTGGAAGAAATTTGTGATGGGTGTATTTGAAGTTCCATGTCAAATTTCAAGATAGTTTCAACAACAATTATATAGAAGGGAATGACAAACATTTATAATGAGATGTGCATGATGAACGTTGATTCAAATGTGGATGATCTCAAATATTATGTGGGTACATGATACATCCTTGAGTCTTGAAACCATCCCATACTGTCAAGGCATGTGTCTAGTCGAAGCATGTCAAATTTCGACGCATGCAGGAACATATTGAAGAAATTTCAACGTTGGCCCCATTAACTACTCACTATATGGGGTCGGTGCATGAAATTTGTGGTGGGTGAATTGGAAGTTCCATGACATTTCAAGAGAGTTCCAACAAAGATTATACATATGGAAACGACGAATGATGACAATGAGACATTCATTATGAACGTTGATGAAAACATGGATGATCTCAAATATTATGTGGGGACATCAGACATCCTTGAGTCTTGAAACCCTCCCATACTGTCAAGGCATGTGTCTATTCTAACCATGTCGAATTTCAACGCATACATGCACAGTTTGAATAAATTTCAACGTTGGCCCCATTCACTCCTCACTTTGCGAGGTCAATGCAAGATGAAATTGGTGATGGGTGTATTGGAAGTGCTTTGACATTTCAAGAGAGTTCCGACAAAGATTATATAGATGGCAATAATGAATGATGACAATGAGACATCCATTATATTGAACGTTGATGCAAACATGGACAATCTCAAATATTATGTGGGGACATCAAACATCCTTAAGTATTGAAACCCTCCCATACCATCAAGGCAACTATCTAGTCTAACCATGTCAAATTTCAATGCATACGGGAACAGATTGAAAAAATTTCAACGTTGGCCCCATTTGGTGGAAGAAATTTGTGATGGGTGTATTGGAAGTTCCATGTCAAACTTAAAGATAGTTCTGACAATGATTCTATAGAAGGAAATGGCGAATGATGACAATGAGAGGTGCAGCATGATGAACAGTGATGCAAATTTGGACGATCTCAAAGATTATGTGGGGACGTCATACATTCTTGAGTCTTGAAACCCTCCCATACCATCAAGGCATGTGTCTAGTCCATCCATGTCAAATTTCGATGCATACAGGAACATATTGAAGAAATTTCAATGTTGTTCCCATTCACTGCTCACTATGCGGGATCGATGCATGACATTTTTGGTGGGTGAATTGAAGCTTCTACGACATCAACTCGACTTGGTAATTCAGCGATAAAGCCCTCCTTAAGTATTATGCGAGGAAACCAAACATCCTTAAGTATCATGATGTGTTTTATGAGATCCTTGAGTATTATGCAGGTTCGGTGGAAGAAATTTGTGATGGGTGTATTGGAAGTTCCATGTCAAATTTCAAGATAGTTCTGATAATGATTCTATAGAAGGGAATGATGAATGATGACAATGAGAGGTGCAACATGATGAATGTTGATGCAAATGTGGACGATCTCAAATATTATGTGGGGAAATCATACATCCTTGAGTCTTGAAAACCTCCCATACCGTCAAGGCTTGTGTCTAGTCTAACCATGTCAAATTTCGATGCATACATGCACATATTGAAGAAATTTCAACGTTTGCCCCATTCACTTCTCATTATGTGGGGTCAGTGCATGAAATTTGTGGTGGGTGAATTGAAGCTTCTGCGACATCAACTCGACTTGGTAATTCAATAGTCAAATCATCCTTAAGTATTATGTGGGGAGATCAAACATCCTTAAGTATTGAAACCCTCCCATACCTTTAAGGAAACTATCTAGTCTAACCATGTCAAATTTTGACACATACAGGAATAGATTGAAAAAATTTCAATGTTGGCCCCATTCATTTCTCACTATGCGGGTTCAGTAAGGAAATTTGTGATGGGTGTATTTGAAGGTCCATGTCAAATTTCAAGATAGTTCTGACAACGATTCTATATAAGGGAACGATGAATGATGACAATGAGAGGTGCATGATGAATGTTGATGCAAATGTGGACGATCTAAAAGCTTATGTGGGGGCATCATACATCCTTGAGTATTGAAACTCTCCCATACCATCAAGGCATGTGTCTAGTCTAATCATGTCAAATTTAGATGCATACAGACACATATTGAATAAATTTCAACGTTGGCCCCATTCACTGCTCAGTATGCAGGGTTGGTGCATGACATTTGTGGTGGGTAAATTGAAGCTTCTGCGACATCAACTCAACTTGGTAATTCAATAATCAAACAAAGTGGTTAAATCCACTTTAACTAAGAGAATCAACAATAGAGCCACTTGAGTTAATGAAGTCAATTTATTGATGGTTCATCCATTGGGGTTGCAAGCTAGGAATCAAACCTACTAGAAATTGGCATTAGCAAGAGGAATGAAATTATGATTATGTTCAAAATTATCCAGTTTGTGTTGCTAGTGTTACCCCTCATTTTACATGAGGCCTACACTAGTATTTTTTCACTACTCTTGTGATTTTCATCACAAAGGTAGGTTTACAAGTTGATCTTTGGATGGCCTAGGGGTTTCATGGTTTTATGTCCTAGATCATGAAGGAAGATGACCACTAATGGATGTTGCTTGCACTTATGTTTCTGCTTATTATTGAGGAAACCCACCTTTCTTGGATCCTTATTGCACTTGCTTTTGTTACGATTCCTCATGTGGGTGCCCCTCTTGCAAAATCACCTTGCATTGCGTTTGGGCGCCCAGCCTTGCCCAAGCCATCTTGAAAAAGTTAATTCAAATCCAAAATTGCTCCTTATCCGACATCCGACTCATCTTCTTACCTAGTGCTCCCTTGTGTGGCCCTTTTTGTGCCTTTCATGTGGGTGGGAACACCTCTTTCCAACTTGCCTTACATTGTGTTTGGGTGCTCTGCCTCATTTTTTTTATGTTTCCTCTTGTGGGAACCCCTCTTGCCAACTTTCCTTGCCTTGCCTTTTGGCACCTTGCCTTGTTTTCGTTATGATTCCTCATGCGAGCGCCCCTCTTGAAAACTCACATTGCGTTGCGTTTGGGTGCCCAGCCTTGCCTGTGTCATCTTGAAAAAGTTAATTCAAAGCCAAAATTTCTCCTTATCCGACATCCGACTCATCTTCTTACCTAGGGATCCGTTGTGTGGCCATTTTTGTGCCTTTCATGTGGGTGGGCGTACCTCTTGCCAACTCGCCTTGCATTTTGTTTGGGTGATCTGCCTCATTTTTGTTACGTTTCCTCTTGTGGGTGCCCCTCTTTCCAACTCTCCTTGCCTTGCCTTTGGGAACCCTACCTTGTTTTCATTACGATTCCTCATATGGGCACCCCTCATGTAAACTCACCTTGCGTTGTGTTTGGGTGTCCAGCCTTGCCCAGGTCATCTTGAAAAAGTTAAGTCGAAGCCATTCATAGGTCACTAGACATGGGCAAAAGTGACACAAATTATTGCACAAATTGGTTGACACAAGTTTTAAGTTTGCATCAGCCTTTCTTCATTTTTCTTTCAGGTTCTACATTGTATATTATAAATTAATTTATCTATGTCATAGTTGTGATGAAAAATCCCTCTTTTTTCATTCATTGTTTAATCAACATAATAAAAATATGTCCTTGCAGTACTAGATGTGACAATGTGTGTACTGTCAAACGAATTTTAAAAGGAACAATGAAAAGACATTGTACTATGAGCACTAGACATGGGCAATAATGACCTGCGAATGGGGCCAACATTGAAATTTTTTCAAACTGTTTTTGTATGCACTGAAATTTGACATGGATATACTATTCACATGCCTTAATGATATGGGAGGGTTTTTGGACTCAAATTTGACCCACAAACCCACTTGTTTCCATCATCAATTAATCATGCAAACCATAAACCCTATATTTATTTCAAATTAGTGCACAAATTGGTTGACACAAGTTTTAAGTTTGCATCAGCCTTTCCTCATTTTTCTTTCAGGTTCTACATTGTATATTATACATTAATGTATATGTGTCATAGTTGTGATGAAAAATCCCTCTTTTTTCATTCATTGTTTAATCAACACAATTAATAAAAATATGTCCTTGCATACTAGATGTGAGAATGTGTGTACTATCGAACGAATTTTAAAAGGAACAATGGAAATACATTGTACTAGGACTAGACATGGGAAACGATGACCTGCAAATGGGGCCAACGTTGAAATTTTTTCAAACTATATATGCATGCGCTGAAATTTGACATGGATAGACTATTCACATGCCTTAACGATATGGGAGGGTTTCTAGACTCAAATTCAAATCACAGTACACCCAATTGTTTTGGTAGATGAATTAAGGGATTACCTTTAGACACCTTTCACAACCCTGTAGGGGAATTATGCTTATGTTTGAATGTCATTCGAGTTGATGAATACTGGTGAAACATTTCAAAGGGCCATGGATCATTCCTACCATGATTTTATTGGTAAGATGATGGTTGATTATCAAGAGGATATAACTATCTATTCCAAGGTTAGGAAACAACATGTGTTCCATATTAACGAATTTTTATTGTTTAGAATGTATGGAATATTTATAAACCCACCAAAATTTTTGTTTTCTATCACATACTTAATTAAACCCCTATGGAATATTTATAAACCCCCCAAAATTGTTGTTTTCTATGGAATATTTATAAACCCCCAACTCCTATAACATCTAATACTTAATTAATCTCTAAATTCTATAACTGCTAACCATATAATCACTAACTCTTAGAACCAATATCATCCATAACCCCTAATATAACTCCAATAATGTCTAACTTTTTATAGAACCTACTTCCTAACATTAATGTAACCTTTAACACCTAACTATTATAACTCAATAATACCTAACCTCTATAAACCCTAATATACCCCATCACTTGTATAACTTTTATACCCTTATAATTCATAACCACTGTCCTCTATAACTTAACCCTTGTAACCCCTTACCTCCAACATGCATCAATGTTAATTCTTAACTCACTTAACACACTCATAGGCTTGCAAACAACCCATACAATGGACTCATGTGTTGGCTCGAGCACCAGTCAAGTCTAGAAATTTTTAGATGGGGAGACCCCACTTGGTAAATTCTAGAAATTTTTCTAAGTTATATGACCAAAGGTTTATAGAACCTATTGGGTTGTACAAATGGGTCAAATCAAGCATTATGGGAATATCAAACATTACAAACTTTGATATCATCAACCTAGTTGAAGAAAGTATGGTGTATGAAGACCTTGTGGGAAGACCTTGGGGAAGAAAAATGAAAGAAACAATCTCTATAGAGAAGGATAGAATAAAGCTCAAAGGAAATTGAAGAATAATTATCATACCTCTATACCTTGAGGAAGGTAAACCTTGGTCAAAATAGTGGGAAGAATAATATGGAATTAAGGATTTGTATCGGGCCCTGAATGAAAATGATGAGCATATTAAACCTAATTTCATAGGAGCGATGCATTAAGGGTCCTTAATATCTATGGGTTGTAATTTCAAAACCGAGCTTTATGAATAGTGGATGGAAATCTATGACTCTATAGAGAGGGTATGTTGGAGTATTGAGGCTATCCCCAAGGATAATGTCAAATATTTCTTATCAATAAGGGAAATACCACTTGTTTTCTAGAATAATATTAGAGAATGTACTCATCTAATTGGACATTGTGATGAGATGTTATGGCCACATATGTTCCCAAATAAAATATTAGAAGATATAACATATAAATGGTACAAGGTATATGAGGAAAAAGGTGAGACATGGAAATGGAAAACATTGAAAGGAATTTCTATAAAAGACTTCTCCTTTTTCCATAGTAGGTGACATGATTAGTATTGATGTCTATGCTTGATGATTTATTAGGATATAATTAAGTTTTGGTAGATGAATTAATGGATTACATTAAGACACCTAACACCTAACTATTATAACTCAATCACACCTAACCTCTATAAACCCTAATATAACCCATCACTTATATAACCTTTATACCCTTATAATTCATAACCATTATCATCTATAACTTAACCCCTATAACCCCTTACCTCCAACATGCATCAATGTTAATTCTTAACTCATATAACACACTCATAGGCTTGAAAACAACCCATACAATGGAATCAAGTGTTGGCTCGAGCACTAGTCATTAATCAAGGCTCTTGAGCTCAAGAATATTCAACAATATCTTGAGGCACAACTTGTTTTCCTTCCTCGACCATGGTCAAGATCCTATGATATATATAACTTAGTGCAAAAAACCTCCTAATAGAGTCCATATATTCCAAATTTGATGCTAAAAAACCCTTAGCTGATAGGGCTTGTGTTATGGTAATTTCCAGGTGTTGTTCATGGTGATTGATCCTAAGAAGTGATGTTTAGGGTATAAGGTCCAATTTTTTCCCTCCCGGCCTAACCATGGCATTTGAGATCAAGAAGGTTTAGTTAGGGATTAAGACCCTTCTTTTCCCCTTAACTTGCATGTTAATCCCTCAAGACCCATTTCTATTGTACTTGTATCCCTCAAATAGTCCAAAAATAACCTACAAGGGTCCTATGTGATGGCTCAAGGACTCGTCCAACACTATATCCCGAGACGTTGTGTGGGTTGTAGTTGTTGTTCATAGAATTTAAGCCTAATAATTTTCACTTAGGGAACAAGTCCCTTATTTCCCTCCCTTGACCTTGGTTATACCTTGAGACCCATTCTTGGTTCAAATTAAAACTAACTTATTCATGGTGCCCAAATTACACTTTGAGGTGAATGATATGTTACATAGGTCATGGAATAGCTAAGACCCATCCATGATGAATACGATCTCATAATGTCACCCATATTCAACTTGGATGCCAAAGACTCCCTAGAGAGGACTCATGTCATGGTTTTTAGGTGTTTTCGATGGTGGTTGAACTTGAGAAGATTTATTTATGGATTTAGGCCACTGTTTCCAACTTTCCATGTTTATTCCTCTACAACCATTTTCAATGTACAAAACCTAATAGTGATGCCTATATCCCTATTAAAGGCCAAAGTTATGTTATGTTGGTTTGAGGACTTGTTCAAGTCTCTTGAGCTTCAAAATCTTCAACAATATTATAAGGCACTTGTTTTCATTCTTTGATGATAACTAAGGTCTTGTGACCCATCCATGGTCTTGTGTGGTGACCCGAGGACTTGTTCATGGTGCTTGAGCTAGATATGATATGTTTGGGGCTTGAGTTGTTTCTTCCCTCCCTTGACCATGGTTAAGGGATTAAGGATTGTTTCCCTACCACAACCATGGTCAAGGCCCCAAGACCCATATGTAGTATGCAAAACATATAAATGGCACTCATTTCCAAATATTAGTCCAAAGACATTGAAGTGAGAGCTCATGTCATGGTTTCTAGGTGTTTTTCATGGCACATGAGCTTGAGAAGGTTCAATTTTGGCTTAAGTCCTTTACTCCCCCCTTAACCATTTTTATGTGTTAAGACCCATTTCTAGAGAACAAAACCTACTCATGGCACTTGTATCCTACTTGGAGGCCTTCAAGGAAGCCTTACAAATGAGTGAGTGTTGGTTTGAGGACTTATTCAAGGCTCTCAAGCCTAAAAATATTCAACAAGATCCTAAGGTACTTTTTTTTCTTCCTCAACCATGGTTAAGGCCTCTCTACCCATCCTTACTGCAAAAAACTTCCTAATGGTGTCCTTATCCAACT
>JASDQU010737152.1:126736-142687 GCA_032191745.1 Picea mariana | reverse complement strand
TACCTCCTAGTCTCCTATATATACCAAGGAGACATTTTCATTTTGAATCATCTTGTACTTGAACATTTAAGTGGGGTAAAAGGAGGTTTCCCCCTCGAAGAGGCTTATTATCTGAAATTATCTCTTTTTCAAGGCGTTGAGTGCTTTTCCTAAGGTTTTTCTATGCTATATTGAAGTTTGGTTCTTAACAACAAATAAAAAGATTAGCTTACCAAATTTAAGGTTTATAAAAATATAGATTCCCTTTAGGTGTAATCCCTTTAGCAAAAGAAACAAAGAAATCACAAATTGTATGATGATTACCCAAGCCAAAATTTTGTTCTAATTTCATGCTTTCAGTCATGAAATTAAACAAAACAAATGATAGATTAAAAACAAAAACCTCTTATACTCAATTAGGCCAATGAACCTCCTCAAAACCAAAAGATAGAAAATTTTGTAAGAAGGAGGCAGCTACAGAAAACTTTTATCCCTAGGTGATGAATTTTTATTATGATAAAATTTTACAGGAATTGGCTACTAACAATGGCGACACGCTGGGCGAAGTAGTTATCTCTGCATAACCAAAACTTCATATCAGGGACATAAATGACTTAGCCATAAATTTTAGAAACAATTAAAGACAAATCAAGCATTTCAACAGTAACTCAGAAAAAATAACATAGTCAAAGTATTGGATGAAGTTATGTCCACAAAATCTCATCCAACATCTCGTTTTCATCACAGGGGAAATAATGTTTATACAGATAGATCCAACACCGTTGACAGGGCCACTATTACCAGCATGCGTCCATAGCCTCGATAGGGATTTCATTTAACCCACTCTAGTAACTCTATCCCATCCAAGGGTTGTTCATTTAGGACAAAATCATCTTGATACCTGATCAAACTTTCAAAACATACCTAAAAATATTCAAACCCGACATTGGTTTTATGGCTCAGTTAGCTAATTAGGGTCATACTGGATGATCTTTAAATCAAAAGGTTTTACTTCCGCATTAATTTTCTGGCATACAGATAGAGGCATCATGTTTCATGATGCGCTAGAGTCAACCATACAGTTGTGTACATTTCTATTAAAAATTTCAAAAGTTAATAAAAAAGGAGGCACGTTTTTTCATGCGGAAACAACAAAATTCTATTGATTTTTTATTGTTGTACCTGAAACAGTTTTATCCAAGTTTCCTATAGTTTTTTCTGATATGTCCCTTTTATCTTGGTTTTCTGATGTCTTTTTACTTGGGACATTTTTAGCTGTGTTTAAGTTAATTTCTACTGATTTTTTGCTGCTAACATCATTTTTTTTACTATTTCTAGGAATGCTTTGGAGCATTTTCTGCAAAATAAGGGGAAATTCAACAATTCAAAAACTGAAATATTTGCCCTTAATTTTTTCAGATCCTCAATTAAATCATACTCTAAAACTGGGGTAGCTAGGTTTTGTCTTGCTTCAATTTGCTTTGGTTGTTTTGAAAACACATTTTTACTTGTTCCGAGTGAGGGCTTGTTTTTTGTTTTACTTCTAGTGTTATAGGGATGGACAGTTTCAAAGTTTGCTTGAAAGATGTTTTCCGACAAGTGCTCAAAAATAGGAGGAGAAGAATCATCCTCATCAGGTGCTTCTTCCTTAGTTGTATCATCCTGATTTTCTAAAGGAGCAGAAACAAAATTGTCATGTGCTTCCAATATTGTTTGCAAAGCATACTGTAAACTTTCGAAATTTATTCCTTCTGTGGTCAGGTTTGGCCGGTTTGGAGGAAAATGTTTTCTAAAAGGTGGTTTGAAAAATCCATTTCTTGTAGGTACCTCCTCAGTGGATCTTTTCAAGTCAACAATCAGATTGGATAATTTTTGGAAAGCTTTATGCAAACTTTCCAAATCTAATGTTTCTTGTTGATTTCTAGCTTGAGGAGGCCTAGTGAGAATTTCTATTTTCTTCTTAGAAGATGTAGCTGTTTCATCCTCACTACTTAGATTATCTTTTAAGCTCAAAATATCTTTCTCAATTTGGCTTGCCTCCTCAAAGGCTTCTAATAACATGTTCTTTTTAGACCTTTTAACCCATATTTCTATGTTGTTATGCATGGCCTTAGTATAATATGCAACGATCAAGTTTTTTGTAGGCAACGAATCTACAAGGATTTTTTTTGCAATGTTAGGAATCTTTGGTTAAAGTCTTTACCTTTTTCTTTAGGGTTCATATTTAAACTAGAGAATTCCTTTACCAAGACTTCTGGAGATTTATCATCTCCGAATTTTTCTAGAAAACAAGTTTCAAACTTGTCCCAATAGATGATGTTTTGAGGCTATTGAGAAAAATATCAGGTTGAGTCATTCCCCTCAAAAGTGTAAGGAAATAATCTGTACATGAAATCTTTGTGTTCAACACTCTGGATTCTAACAGCTAGCATAAATTTCTTGATGTGATCCTCAACTGATTGCTTCGAATCTAGATCAAATTTGGGCATCCATTTCTCCGGATGTTTAGGTATGTTAGGATTATTTTGGTTTTCCATGGGAGTTGGTGGAGTCGAAGTTTGAGATGGTTCATATGAAGAATTGCCTTCGTCTGAGGATTCACCTTCTGAAGAAGATGGAGAATAACCAAGTGGGGTTGGTAGGATACCAGATCCTCCAGCACCAAGGATATGTGCTTTAGCAGGATTAGTAATATTATCACCTAAAGTGTTTCTAGGCAGACAAGTGCCCTGAGGTTGTTCTTGAAGTTTTTTGAAATCAAGGGTTTGATTAATTTGCCTACCAAGTTGTCTAATATGGGATAAGGCACTTTGAGTTCTTATGAGTGACTGGTGGACAATTTCTTGGACATCAATCCCTTAAGTAATTGGTGTCACTGGTTCAACGGGAATGTCAGGGGTATCGTTTGAGGTAGTAGTTGTTTCAAGTGTAACATTGGTGTCTAAGAGACTACGCGTTACAACAGGAGAACGATTATTTTGAAGGGTCTTGCGATCTCCACGTGCCATCAATTAATTTCAAGCCCTCCTTCTAGCGCCATTTGTTGGCGGGCGTAAGTGACACACCATCAACTAGAAGGTTATATCCAGACCAAGGTTGTCTAATTAACCCAAGTCGTTTGGTATGATCTGACCTGGCAAGTTTTATGGCTCAGTTAGCCAATTAGGGTCATAAAAATAGTAAAAGAAACAAACTAATCTAAATCTATGATTCTAACAATTGATATACTAATTACAAATGTTTATCTAAAAACTTGGATATACAAATGATTATAAACAATCTATATACAGTTTACAAGGTTTGTTCAAAATCTTATGAAAGTAGATGTTCGTGATAGTGTTTCTAAATAAGATAAATAAAGAACAAAAATCTTTCTAATTAAACTAGTAGATACTAAGGGAATACAATTGAAACAATGACACAAAAACAATCAAAGCTAATTAATGCAATCATCACTTCATTCATAAACAACTTTGAATAAAATAAAACAATGCATCTACTAACCTCTAACTGATCAACCATAAACTAAGTTCCTCTCCCTGCGTTGTATGAGCTCCTGCTTGTTCTGTATTTAAGGGAAACCTATGACAGAAACAAACAATAGTGCTTCCTGAAGAAATTCGAGGAAGTGTTTGTTGCTTGGAGTGAATTTATAACAACAGAAAGATGACTAATTAAAAATTGTGTGACCTCAAGATAATCAATAGCTAAGAACGAAAGAAATCTCAATTCTAAACATTGATATTACCAATCATTTATCATCAGAAGTAAACTCAAAAATAATTAAATGATCGATTGATCAAAAATAAAAAATGAACCGATAGATCATGGACAACATTCAAATAATCATCGATATGAAATATCATGTAAAGATGAGGCTAAAGCTAAATTGACCAAAATGATAACTCATAACATAGAAATAACAGGAGAACGCAATGGAATAAGCATTGCACAATTCACACAGGTCTAAAGCCAACAATGAACTGCTTTCCCATATTAATTTCCAAAATTGTATGTCCATATTGTAGTTCAGGAAAAGTTGTCCTTAACACTAAACAACTATTATTTAAACATGTCTTGGATTAATTACCTCTTATCATACAAGATAGAGGATAATCCCTGAAAATAAGTTTTCTTTACAAAAATAAGATAACAAAGGAAACCTCATGTAGGAGTCCTTACATCAAAAAATAATTACATAAATGACATTGTTTTATAAAAATAAGAAATTACTAAGCTATGGAGTGCATTAATCCATGATTTCTTCTCCTTGAAAATAGCATCATAACTGTTGTTTTCCATTTCAAAGATTAGACAATGAAGCATCTAATAAGTCTAAATTAATGATAGTGTTGAAATTCGTTGTGTTCTTGATAATCTCATTACCCGCTCATTTAAACCTTTTGTTTTGCCTATCAATGTTGGATCGAATGCATGCTTTTAATTCTTCATTTTCCCTCTCAAGAAAGGTGTTTCGAGCTACCATATGGTTTAAATGTGCTTGGAGATAAGGCATATCCTTGTAGTATCTTTCAACCCAATTAAGACAATTTTCACAGTGTACAGGTTCTATGGTAGGTAGAGGTTGAGTGTGTTTTGCAGAGGGCGTTTTGGTCTATTATGTAATTTGCTTGAGATCGTGGCGTATACCAGTGACACCTTCTTGATTTCTTAGGAACAAAGGCAGCTTAGAAATGAAATCATATTGTATAGCTTCAATACCGGTTTCATTTCCAAGGAATTGGTCATCTACATCCTCATGTGCAATAAATTTATCGATTTCATCCTTGGACAAGTGATCATCGACCTCGATCACCAGGATCGAGCTCAAATGATCTCACTGGCGATTTCTCAAACTTCTAGATATAAGCCTACTTGGTCTCTTGTTTGTGAAATTTAAATCTGAATTACTTTGTTCCTTATGCTTGTGATTTTTCTTGACAATCGATTTGTTTAAGAAACCCTGAGTGGGATCATTTATAGGAACATGAGGGTTTCTGTCCTTTTACACATCTAAAACCTCCTCCAATGATTTTATGGGTACGAAAATACATCGTGGCCTTTCACCCAATGGATTTTGAATATCAACAGAGTTTTGGTCTGTGATCGCATGGTCTTCATGTGGATCAACACCTTGGTTTTCGATAGTAGGGTTATAGGGACTGGGGTTTTTATTGAAATGGAGAGGTGATTCTACTGTAGTCTTAGGTAGTTTGAAGTTATTTATACATAGGAAATCTTCCCAAGTATCCCCAATCTTAGAAAGATGTGAAAACATAAGAATTCTAATAAGACCATGGTGGAAAAGGCTAGACAGTGGGTTTAACCTCTGTCTCTGATAAATATTAGACATTTTATGCAGACTCATAAATATATAGAAAGGCATATTTAACTTGAACCCTAGAAAAATCATCAGCAGGCAGATGTGACAAAAGAAAACTAAGCCATATCTACCCTCACAAGTTATGAATTTCTTAAGAATTAGAAGTTGTTCATGCCATCAAGGTTTGATGAGAGTAATCGGTGTACCTTTTGGGAAACACTTCGATTTCTTAGAGACCATGAGAAAATTGCAGGGAACACCTTCGATTTTGGCATTTTTGAACCATCTATCTCCCTCCTAGGATAATCCTGTAGCTTGTGCTATGGAATACTCAATTACTTCAAGTTGCAGATCCCCAATATTATCTTTGGAGCCATCAAACAACTGAGCAAAATATTGTGCAACTACTAGTTTATAACCCTCAAACTATCTGATGAAAATGTCCCAGCCATGTGCCACAATATTGCCTATGGCATCGTCATGGATGAGGAGGGCTTGTGAACCATTGGGTTCAATTCTTACCATGAGAGCCATGGGTATTATGACATAGACACAACATGGGCAACAGGAGGTAGGTTTCTCTTTCCAACACATAAGCAATAGCAAAAGGTCTGTAAATTTGGGAGAGGCTCGATACCTAAGTACTTGGGAGGCTAACATAACTGACCATTTGAGCTTTGGGTGGGTAAGAACTAGAGGACGCATAGGATAGTAAACCATTATGCGCAATGAAAACTAAACCCAAACTACCACCACTTACCTATTCCAATAATGAATGCGAGTCTGAATTATGCAGGACAAAGGGTGATGTGGAATTATGAATGTGTCAGTTCTGTACCATGGTGATCAGATCGTGATGTGACTAGTAAGAGTAGGATTAATATTTGGAAATTAACCAAAAGTTTTGCGCAATCAAGCATATACCAAATGTGAAAAACCATATAACCAATCATAGAAAAGTCAATAAATCAATGGTAATGGATCAACAAATAAAAATATTAGCTTACAAACTTTAAGGTTTATAAAAACATAGATGCCCTTTAGGTGTAATCCCTTTAGCAAAAGAAACAAAGAAATCACAAAGTGTATGATGATTACCCAAGCCAAAATTTTGTTCTAATTTCATGTTTTCAGTCATGAAATTAAACAAAACAAATGTTAGATTAAAAATAAAAAAATCTTATACTCAGCTAGGCCAATGAACTTCCTCAAAACCAAAAGATAGAAAAGTTTGTAAGAAGGAGGCAGCTACAGAAAATTTTTATCCCTTGGTGATGACTTTTTATTATGATAAATTTGATAGGAATTGTTGGATGCCAACACATTCCTACCACCCCTACAAACAATATTAGTGTTAATCCATAAAATAAAAATCTTATACTTTTGTCAGATTCTTTCTAGGGAATAATAAAACCAATCTCCTATGTTGTTTCATTGACTTTATAAAAAAAATTGACACAATTCCCAAAATTAACATTTGGAATATGATAGAGGAGCTAAGATTTTATTTTGACCTAAGAGTTTTTGTTATAAGATTGTATGAGAATATTATTACCAAGTTTAGGAACACCAAGAGTTGGTTAAAAGAAATTAATTGTAATATAGGAGTTATGCAAGGTTATCCCATATCCCATACCCTTTTTGGCATATACATTGACAAGTTAGAGTGTTTTTTGGAGGAAGTAGGTTGTGTCAGCCCAACTATAGCAGTTGTAGGCACCATCCTCCTTATTTACCCTAATAATAGTGTTCTTATACTGAGGAGTCCCTATGATCTCAAAAAGCAAGTAAAAATTCCAAAGGATTTCTTCTCTAGTACAAGTATCATTGTTAACACTAACAAAACAAAGGTTATGATAATTAAATCCAAAATATCACTTACACTAATTTTTTGTATGATAAAAACATCTTGGAGGAACTAACTTCATACAAATATCTCAAAATTGATCTTCATCACAAGCTCAATTGGAACTATATCATTGAGGAAAGGATGGATGGAGAGTGGAAAGCTTATTACGGGCTTGAAAACAATTGTAAATCAGTGGACCTTTGGAACGTTTGAGCTCTAGGAGTGGACAAATTACTCAACAAGCATGTAATAAGGTGTGGAAATGCCTCCAAAATGCAATGTTTCCCTTAATAAGTGCAGTTTTCCCCTCTATATGTGGTATGATCTCCTAAAAGGCCCAAATATCCTCCTCCAAAAGTGCAAATGACTAGTAGAAGAGTACTCCAAGGGGTCATACCACAAATTTAGTAAAAAGATGCTTCAAAAAGCATGAAAAAGGAGGGAATCCAAGTATATTCAACATGGCATGCCAAGAGGATATCCATGCATGTGAAAATATCCCCAAAGTTCCTCGAATGATGTGACTAGTACTTATACATGTACTACCTCGAGAACTGTGAAACTACCTCAAAAAATGTGAAACTGCAAGAGAAACTATAGAATCATCTCCGAGAGTCCTTTTCCATATTGTTCCAAATCCATAAGAGGGGGGTCATAAATAAACTATTACTTTACCTCATATAAGGTCAAAATCACTCCACCTGGTGAGCTGTGCACAAATTTCATATACCACTTCATGGCCATGCACCATAGAGTTGTCCAAAACTCTACCATATTTCTATTGGGACTGAACCATTAGAATTATGTATATATTCACATAGAAACCAATGTTTCTCTACATCCTCTTCATCCTTCCCTGAAAACTCATGTAATATCAACGTAGATCCACCTTGTGTTCCCATCGTATTACTAGAAGGATTTATAATCATAGTAAATCCTCTTGGACCTAGTCATTCTATAACATTCTGAATCTAGTTGTGGGATATGTTATTACCCCCTTGGTTAACTCTTGACTGATTCCCACTACCACCACTACTCTGACCACTATTTCCTCCTAAGACTAACTAATTACTATGAAAAATAAAACTAGAATCAATAAAAAATACTAAAGGTACTTGATTTTTCAAAGGCACTTGGAGTGTGGCTAGTGTCAAGTCATCTCTATTTCTGATTAATAGTACCATTCTCTCCTAGGTGATCTCTTCACCTTTAGACAATATAAATATTTTTGTAAGTAAATCCTCTAGTTGTGAAATTCCTTCTATTTATGTATTCTCTAGTTCTTCAAGGTGGGTTAGAGCACAACTTCTTATAGAGGCATATCTACCCCATTGATTTGGGATTTAACATCCATACAACCTTCTCCAAGTTTTTCTTTCAGATCATGTTGATATCCCTTCACCACTATGTCCTCTGGTTGGACTCCCTTCCATCACAAAACTCCTTTCCTTCAACCTTTTTCCAACTCTCCTTGCTTATTTTGTTTCTTCAACTCAAGAAGAAAATATATCAATTAGAGAATATTAAATCATGGAGTTATATTAAGTAAAGAATATTAAAACCATAGAGTTACATCAAGTAAAGAATTGAATGTATAATTCGATGTTGGCCAATAAAGTTTCAAATAAGGAATGAGATTAAAAAGCGTTCATAAATGATCAATTCTAAAACATGGTATACTTACTTTTTAGATTAAAATAGAGTTAAAGAGTGGATTTGGCAAGGTAAAGTTATGTCTCTACACACTCATTTTCTATAATTTTCAATGATATGAGTCATTTTAAAATGAGGTAAAACCAAAAAATACAAAGTTTTATGGTCAAGTTTCCCATCAATTGAGTGGAACTATAACTTCTGGTAACATTCCTACCATATTTAGTAAAACAATTCAAAAAAAAAATATTGAGTTTGTCTGTTCATTAACATTCTCCTAAAATAAAAGAATAAAGGTCAATGTGGTAGTGTATACCAAATAATAGTATGAATAAGAGAAGAAAAAAGTACATTTTTTAGTAAGAGGGAAGAAACGAGATTTTATAATTGTAAAATCTATTTTAAGATGGTATAAGATGGATGTATTTGATCATAATGTTTTTTGCTATTTTTCTCACATATGTACAAAGGAAAAAGGAAAAGGTCCAACAGATAAACATAGTCGCTTCACAATTAATTAATTATTATGTTAGTAAGGGGATCATTACATTTATGGACACCATGTTAATATAAAAATTTAAAAAAAGACGTCGACAAGAGAATAAAAGGAGAAAAATTCCTAAAGATAAAATGATCCAATAAAAATTAAATGGGAGAAAGTCAAGATAAAGGAATTAAATAAAAATAATCTAAAATTAAAATGGGTGGAATATATATTTTGGTTAGGAGGCATGATGCGTCTTGATTCCCTCTACTCTATCCTTTGTCTGCGAGTTCATTTGATGGGAGGGTATGAATAGCTCTTCTCTCCCCTACTCACAACTAAGGGCTCCCTTTCTTCCACTATGGATTCCCAATCTCTTACAACCATGCATGGAAAAAAGGTGCTTGTGGCTAGGGTTTCAATCATCTCTACCTTAGATGCTCAAACCTCTACTAATGTGTTTGGGAGCAGGGATGATTTTAAGGATGGAAATTTATTTTTAAATGTAGAGACCTTGGCAAATCTTACTAATCTTTCATATACCAACTATAAATGTTTGGCGATATTTTTGTAAAAATATTCAAATTTATAAGGATTTTATGTAGTTTGTATAAAATTTTGGAGATTTATAAGGTAAAATGGTTTTATCCTATAAAAATTGGGTGGATCATTTTTAGAATGGAGAATCTTTTTTTGAGAAAAACCATGGAAAATTATCCCATGAGTGAAATTTAGCCCCTAAAATCATCCTTGTTTGGGAGGCAATCGAAGGGTGTTCCCTATTATTCTACCAAGATTTTTACACCTACATTAGGAATATCCTTTAAATATTCATTGCTCAAATCCAACGTGACTAGATCTATTTTTAACGCTTATCCATAAGTCATTTACTCACCCTCTCCCACAACATTTTGCATGGACAAGGTAGTCATAATCCTTAATGTTGTGCTAGACTAATTGGGTTGAATATGAGATGGAACATTTCTAAGGCCCATGGTCTAACCTACATATTTAATTCTTTGTAGCCTTCATTGAAGAAGTTGCAGGTAGTATATATTGAATCATTAGGGTGTCCCTTTCTCAGAATCGATGGTCATTCGATGCATTGCAAAAGGTTTCTTCATCCTTGATTTTGGTTTCTATGAGGACCAAATAGAAGTGGTAATGCAAGGCCCATAGTTTATGGGTAGTGCATGCCTCTTCATGAAGTGGCGGCATCTTGACTTCAATCCACATGTCGAAGCCCTAACCATGGTTCTGTTACAGGTTTGGTTGTCGAATCTAGCTCTAGAATTTTGGAATCCCAAGTCTTTGGAATCCATTGGTGATGTTCTATAAGATTAATATGTTTGTCTCAAAAAAACCACCATGGTTGAATATTCCACTACCATTGCTTGCCTATGATTTATACATTTTGGGCAAAGGGTTTCTAGATCAAGTAGCTTGTAATAGGGTGATCATAGTTGGACCTAGGTTGTATATTATAAGCACATTGCATTATGATGCAAGATCTTCTTTGAGCATGGACACTTAGTGGCTTGTTGTCCACACACAAAGGGGCCTAAGCGATCAAACAATAGTAATTAGACTCCTTATTGGTATAAGAACTCAATTAACACACCCAATAGGGTGAAGTCTTCCATGTAGATTTTAACCTTGTACAATATTTACTGCAAACAGATTTTTAGTAAAAGAATAGAAAAGATACAATGGAAAATACAAACATTACACATAGATTTTTCCCCTGGAAACCCAAACTGGGAAAACCAACATATTCTATATTCATTCATCGTGTTACATTGTTTACAATACAATATACATATAAGAGTCAATGTCATCCAAAACCCTAACCCAATGACCTGGATTAGTCAATAACCCTAATTTCTTAACCGAAAATTGAAAACCATCGAAAAAAACCATGTTCCAAAAAACCACCCAACAATGGACACGAAAATCAAGGAAAAAATGTGACACGTTTCCCAAGGCAAAAAAATATCTCGGGGGTGCTACCCCCAAACCCCCACGCAAGGGATTTACATTCCTGCATGTTAAACCTCTGCAATATTGTCTCGACATTTTTCTTTGATTTAACCAGAGTTTCTTCTTTTTTCAATCTCTTTTAATTTCCATGTTGTTAGCATTAAGAGTCATCCTCAGATTGTGAGAGGATAAACCTAGTACCCATCAGAATGTTTGGTGGATGTTGGTTTTATGAGTGGAGGTCAAATGGACAAAACTCAGTACAAGAATGATTTTAACACAACAAATGGACAAGAAATGCATAGGGAAGTGAGGTCATCATTAACTTAAGTCAGTGATTTGAGTTTAAGTGTGAGCAGAAGGAAGATTTAGTGAGAGAGGTGAACAAGACTGCTATGATCATTTGACCTTCAAGTAGCTTGGTGAAGAAAAACTTAGGCTCAAAAGCACTCTTGAACTCAAGTTTCAGACACTGAAATATGTCACAAAAACATAATAATCAAACCTACATTACCATGAAACTACAACAACTCGACTGGATCCTCCATACCCGAGCTTTTTAGCATAAGGGGAAATAAGATAACAAAGAAACTGACTAAAACTAATCACAACAATATTGTAATCAAACCTACATTAGAATAAAACCATGACCCTCGACTAGATCCTCCATGTCCGAGTGTTTTAGCATAGTTTATACAAAGAGATGAAAGAAGATGACTTGTATTAATGAGAAATTCTCAAGTTTGATACATAACTAGAGAACAATTCTAGCATCAAAAAGTACATAGTAGGGAGCTCTGCTCAACCATTCGACGACCATAAAAAAATATTGAACTGATCTACTTATACTCCAATCAGTCCACAACTTCTAGGAGTGCGATCTGGCAATCTCAATGAAATATTTGCATCTGTGCAGCCTTCTGTCAGACTGTGCACATTTTCCTCTTGTCAAACGCAAACCAGGTTCAAAAACTAACCACTGTTGTACTTTGTTGACAGTCCTTCCTCCATAGCCATAACTTCCAAGCCTTCCATTTATGGACTGAGCTGAGGTTTCAACTACCAGTCCCTACTTCATCAATTAGATCTTCATTGGGATTGGAGCGCGGCGAGATGACTATTGGGCGACCACTTGTTGATATTGGATAGGGAATCAATTGTGCAAATGATTTCGGGGCCACAGGAATTGGTTTAATCCCACACCGCTTTTGCGCTTGAAACACATCGTCGCTTGGCATGTTTTCACCCCGCAAAACCGTGGTTTGTATTTCGGTCTGCCCCTTAGATTTTATCGTTCATGCATGTTGTGACCCTGAAATGATCTGAGACTGTCAATCTAAAAGGGACCTGAGATATGGGCATGTCGGCTACTTTAGCGCCCCCTCCTACTAACCGTTGATTCTTTCCATCTGCACTTAGAGATAATGCCACATCGAACCTACACATGGGATCTCGATCGTTGCAGACTGCACCTGCTCGCCTGCATTCATGTTGCTTTGTGTGATAAAATTTGGCTTCGCAGGGAATGGCATGCTCCCTGCGATCTACCAAGAACGCACAGTTCCAATGCCTTAGCTTTTGGGTCATGGAGTCTCTTATTTAAACAGAAAATGAAAGGAAGTGATAATTACAATGGTGGAAAGCCAATCATGGCTTAAACAAAATATTTCTTCAGAAAGTGCCCATTGACAGGGCTACCCAAAACTTCGAAATCCTCCAATCTCTACAACTTCTAGGTGTTATTTGAAAATACTTCAGAGATATTGAAGGGACCAATCCATAAGGCTTCAAATTTACCATGTTTGCCTTTGTCTTGCTTGGGGGCATCCCACTTGAGTACCAAATCTCCCAGCTGGAAATGTTCCTTTCTTTCCCTCTTGTCAAAGGCTCATTTTATTCTCTGTTGATGATCTTGTGCTTTATCAAGTAGTTGCTCTCTAGCCTATTGTACTTCTACCAGTGGTTGTATCCTCCTGACCATATCATCAGGTTTTCCTTGGTAGTCCTGGAGAAATTTTTCCACAGGCAAGGAAAGGTGATTAGAAAAAATAGCCTCCACCTGATACACAAGATGAAAAGGGGAAACACCCAGTGACCTCTTCATTGTGACCCTGTCAACCCATAATGCAAATTTCAGCTTTGAGTCCCATGCTTTCTTGTTATCTTCTAACAACTTCTTGGTGATATTTGTGAGGATATTGTTAGAGGACTCTGTTAAACCATTTCCTTGAGGGCATGGAGTAGAATGGACTAGTGTAATCCCATACTGCTCACAAAAATTGATTAATGGTTCAGATTTGAAAGAGGCAACATTGTCTGTAACAACTATGCTTGGACAGCCAAATCTAGACATGATATCTTCAAGGAAACTAATGATTACTTTGTGAGAGGCACTCCTTGTAGGGATGTATTCTATCGATTTGGTGAAATAATCAGTGGCAGTCAAAATCCACCTATGTTGGCCACTTGAGGCTGGGTGGATCTCTCCAATGAAGTTAAGACCCCACTGCTGAAAAGGTCAAGAAACCATTACAGGTTTCAAAGGAAAATCTTTGAGCTACTTCTTTCCAGAAAACTTTTGACACTTAACACAAGCTCTAATCTTTGCACAAACATCAGTAAAAAGGTTGGGCCATAAATACCTAGCTCTGAGGATCTTGTAAGTTGTGGTCCTCTAGAAATGATGTCCCCCACATAAGCTGTCATGAAAATCGGTTATGTATTTTTGGGCTTCATGTGGGTTTAAACATATTAAAAGAACTCCCAAAGGATCTTTCCAGTACAAAACCTGATCAATAAGACAATATTTGATTGCTTTGAGTTTCAAAGCTCTTACCTTGTTTTTTTCCAAATCATCAGGCGGCCTCAACTTCTGCAGCAAATATATAATGTCTTTATACCAAGTGAATTCCGTCAAGTTGGGTCTAATATAAGAGTCTTTATTAGCAATCTCAACTTGCTAATTTTTTGAGTTTATGTTCATGAAATTAACCCCTAAATCCTTGTAGTTTGATTCAGTCAGTAGTTTGGCTAAACCTTAGCCTTTTACCAATTTAGTGGGCTTTATTTCAAGGTCAAATTCCAAAATTTTGGCAATCCATTTTCTTCTCTTCCCATCTATATCAAGCTAGATCAATATCTCTTTCACTGAGGCTGAGAGAACACGTGCAATAATATTTGAATGCATAACATAGATTTTGAATGCCTTGAGGGATTTCACCAAATCATATTCCTGCTTCTCCATGATATCATATCTCATTTCTGCTTCCCTCAATGCTCTACTGAAAAAGGAAATAGGCTTCTCTAACCCCTCTGTACTTTTCTGTAGAAAAAGAATAGCCAATGTATCATATGAGGCAAAAGAAAATATCAGAAATTCCTTAGAATAGTCAGGGCTGATGAGCACAAGTTATTCATTCATAGCCCTTTTATTTGGCCAAAAGAACTTCTAGACTCAGCAATCCACTTCACCTCATTTCCTTTTCTAAGCATGGTTGTAATGTGCTTAACCATCTCAGCAAAATTAGAAATGAATCTTCTCAGAAAAATTATTTCACCCAAGAAAGATTGAACCTCTTTCTTAGACCTGGGAAAATATAAGGCCTGGATGGCCGCTACTCTACTTGGATCAATTCTTACCCCTTCTACTGACACAATATGCCCCAATAATTTTCCCTCCTTCATAGCAAAAAAAAAAATTCTTAGGATTGAGAGAGAGACCAAACCTTCTGCACTTCAGGAAGACTTTCCTCAAATGATGGCAGTGCTCTTAGTCAGACCTTAAGAATATTGTAATGTCATCCAAATAGATGACTACAAATTTATATTTTTCCCCAACAAAGGCAATGTCTATGGCTCGCTGGAAGGTTGCTCCTGCATTCATCAATCGAAAGGGAATTTTAGCATACATGAATGTGCCCCAAGGAGTAGTGAAGGTTGTATTTTCTCTATCTCCAGGCATGACATAGATCTGATTGTAGCCAGAAAAGCCATCAATCATGAACATCCTAGATGAGCCAGTCATTCTCTGCAAAATGTGTTCCATCTTTGGAAAGGGGTAGTTATCCTTTTTGGAGCTCCTGTTTAAATAACTGAAATCTACACATAGTCTTATTTCCCCATTTTTCTTCCTCACCGACACCAAATTAGCCACCCATTATGAATATCTCAAGGGGATGATGATCTGGGCATCCAACAGTTTTTTCACTTCTTTTTCCATAATAGGCAACAACATGGGATTTATCTGTCTGAGTTTTTTCTTGAAAGGTTTGGCCTCTTCTTTCAAAGGTATGTTATGCTCAATGTTATTGGTGTCATATTTTCTCAAATATTCATATTTCCAGGGAAACACATCAGCAAACTCCTTCAAAAGATTGATATACTCATCCCTTTTCTCCTTTTACAAACTGCTAGACAATTTGACATATTTGGGATCCTCCTCTATTCCTACATTGCATTCAGTCACATCAACCTCTCAGTTTAACCTTTAACCTTTACAGCAACATCATTTCTATCAAACAATCTCTCCAAGGGGACAACTCCCTTTGGGATATGGTTACTTGGAAACTAAACAATATGATGGTCAACAACTTTATTCAGAAAATCCTTAGCATGAGGTCTTTCTTCAGTGTCCTAATCTTGATCAATATGCAAATCAGAAAATTCATCCACAATCTCAAGAAA
>JASDQU010737152.1:90143-112553 GCA_032191745.1 Picea mariana | reverse complement strand
GAATCCCGTCTTAACCCTTAACCTAGGGTGCTTATCTTGATACTGATTTATAACTTGATGAACGATCAACTCAACATCTCCAAATACTACTATCTCCTCAATCTTCATGTCTTTGGCAGCTCTCAAACCCAAAATAAGAGCCTCATATTATTCCACATTGTTTGCTGCTTCAAATTCAGGCTTGTAAGACAGAGATATGGTCTCTCAGGCAGGGGAAATGAAAACTATCCCAGCATCAACGCTTACCCTAGAGGAGCCTCCATCAAAAAAAAAAATCCAAACAGAGGTATTGGGAGGAGGGTCTTCATAAGAGGTGTTGGGATTCTTTTTGATTTCAATAGGTGTTTGATGATCATCAGTGAGTTGTAACATACTGGTCCCTAAATCAGTATCTATTGCAAAAATGGGGTGGTTGGTCAGATTTGCTTCATCACTGATAATGTAAGCAAGTTGTGCTTCCCTATAAAGCCTTCTATGTTCTCCCCAAAACACAGGAATGGTGGCATATGAAAGATCCATCTGTAAATTTCCCCCTAGTATTTTGATCCAAGATCTACACAAAAGCATTCCAAACTTAGGGGGGACATCAACCACCATAATATCCATGACCACACTCTTCATTGTCAATTGGAACAAGGAATCAAACAAGTCATTAATAACCCCGAGGCATTTCACCTTCTTGGAATAAAATGAGTACATTTCATGGTAGGTTTTTGTAACCTCCAACCCAAGCTCATCCATGACAGTCTTAGCCATGAGATTGTGAGATGCCTCTGAATCCATCAAGCAATTGTGCAACACTTTATCATGAATGTTTAATTAGGTATAGAAAGGAGGGGATGAGTCATCTCTATCCTCCACCAAAGGTCCCAGTATGACAACAGGATTTTCATCTTGGAGATTGACTAGGTCTATGGGATGAGATGAAGGTTCAAGCTGCAACTCTTTAGAGAGGTTCCTTTTGAAATCCTCATTCTTAACTAGCTCTAGAAAGGGTACAGGGATTTTAATCTTTTGAATCTCATTCTCAAAGCTAAAAGAGGAGGGAGGCTTCATAATCTCCTTCACTTCTAGGATAGGGATCTTAACCACTGCCTGGGGGATTTGGGCCTATTTTTATTTTCTTCTAGTTTCCATCTTCTTAATAGGATGCTCTGTTCTAGTAGGTTGATTAGGAATGCCAGGCTTTCCCTCTTTCTCCTTGGACCCGAGGTTGTACCTATTTGGATTGCCACTGGTCCTTTCCCCTTTTCTCAACTCATTTAGTTGGTTGCCCATGAGAGACTCTTCATATGCAGATTGAGTTAAATGGGCGGATGAAGAGGTGTCACCAAAAAAATGGATTTCAGGATCTCGTTCTTCTTCCTCTCCTTCTTCATCAGTAACCAGGCTATTTTGGAGAGGGGCTTGGATTTTTTTATCATCCCTATCCCTATTTCTTTGATCTCTATGGATGATTTGAGGAGCATTATTTGTTCTTCTGAAATTACCCCTGTTGTCCGTATTTTGGGCGTTCCTATAGCCATGTTTCCCCTCAAATTTCAATTTCTCCATTTTTGCAGAAAGTGATTTTACCATTTTTTTAACTCATCAACTTGAGGGTGGGAAGTAGAGGAACCATAGGTTTAAGCTTTAGCCCTACATTTTATTCTGTCTCTATCAAACTTACTCCTAAGCTTATCAACTACCAATATATTGGATTCTACTTCAAGGGATGCATCTTGCATATGAGCCAAGGAATTAGCTCTTCTCTCTCTCAAATAGGAGGAAAATCCCAGGGTCAAAAGCACTAGCATAAGTGTTCTTGGCAGAGGTTTCAGTAGGCTTAATCTCAATGGGGATCTTATTGTACATCTTATTAAATCTCTTTGAGAAATATGAAACAGATTCCCCCTCCTCTCTCTTAAGTGATCCAAACCTTGTAATATAATAAAGGAAGTCTTTTTTATCCCCCCAATGTCTCAAAAAAGAATCATCCAGAGCTTCAATACCATCAATAGATCCAGGAGTCAAGCAACTGAACCATTTTCTAGCCTCACCATCAAGGCTCTGTACAAAAACTCTCAACCATACATCTTCATTTTCAATATTAAGATTTTTTGCATAACTGTAAAAAGTTGAAAGGCGTTCTTCTGCAGTTATGTCCTCCTCCCCAGTAAACTTGGGCATGTACTTAAGGTAATATCTAACTAGGATGGGATTCATAGGATGAGGTAAAACAAGAGGGAAATACCTAGCAACCACTATGGCATCCATTTTGTCTCTAGGAATATTAGCACCTGCCATTGGAATATGAACTGTAGGAGAACCAGGGGGAGATGTATCTTGGACAGGTGGGACTGGAGCTGTGTTTCCAGGGGAAAGGGGGAACAACTGAGTGTTGGAGGAGAATAATATGGGGTCTAAGGGAAAACAAGTTTCCCCCTCTTTAGATACAACAACTATGACAGGAGGAGGAGTAGGAAGACCCAAGGTGGGACAATCTTCTAAGCTTCTAGGTCTAAACCACTTTACAATCTCAAGGGAAACATGTAATATCCCTAAGGCCGAACCCAATTGCAAATGTAAATACAAATGTACATAAGTTGGTGAGCTGATTTGATATCATTTTGGTATGCACATTTCATGGCATAGTGTGCGCATGTATTGTGCAGTAAAATGAGGAAGTGTGTGCATTTCAGGATACCGCGCACAACATCTTAAGTGTGTGCGATGTAGAGGCAGGGAGCCTTATGTATCTGATATGTTTTATAGGTTGGTGAGCCAGTATTATAAGCTAGGATGCTTATGTTTTGATTAGGCCAGAGATCCTAGATGTTAAAGGCCAGTGCGCCTATTTTTGTACATATCTCATATTTAATATAAAATACATTGTTGCGCACAAACTGACAACGATAAAAGAGATGAGGGACTAAACTCCACTAGTTAGGGAAAGGGAAGGGGCTAAGTTAAGGAATATTATATTAATATTTTTTTAAATCATAAAGTATGGATAATTATGTTATCCTAAGTTTCAAGTTAGGGCCAAGTGGGCCAAAGTAGCTTCCAACATGACAAGTGTCAAGTTGGGGGCATGCATACATATTGTTTGACTTAGTTCATTTGGAGGGGGATTCATCATTCGGACCATCATCTTTCCCCTGATTCATCCATCACTGAGATATACAGTCAATCATCCAGGAGGATTGGCAGCCATTGAGTTAACATTTGTATCTTCATGACTTTACCTAAACCCATATCCAGAGCCTTCTGTTGGGTAACTGTTAACTTGGGAGAGGGATTGAAGAAGTGGGTTGTCAGACCCATGGGATATTGAAGAGGCGGGTTGTCAGGCCCATCAACAATTATCTGGGTGAGAGAATTGCTAGGGATTGATTTCCTGAAGGTGTTGAACTACATCTTCAGGGCTCTGAGACTTCCTATCCGACCTATTGTTGAAGCCCTGTAAGGGAAGTGGGGCAGCCAAGGGACTATTGAGAAAAGAAGGGGCACACCTCCTTAGGTGGGACAAACATGTGGGGAATGAGGGACTGTAGGTTGTTAGTTGAGTGAACACCTAAGACCGAGTCTTTCCTATTGTTCATGAGCCTTTAGCCTAGTTAGGAACCCCTTTACCTGGGTGGAGTTTAGTCCCAGCTTGAGGGTGACTCACTATTGAGAGTGATGAACAATGTGGTCTAAGGTTGGGAGCTTTGTGGAAGGTCTGCACGCAGTTGGTGATATTCTCACAAAGATAAGTGTCAATTGTGTGATTAATTTACATGTTGCATTGTTATTCACGTTTTATTTTTATGGGTTTATCCTATGCGTGATCATAGTTGTCTGTATGCTTATGGGTATTGCATGTATATAATGCATGTATATGTTTACTGCTATTTCAGTGTGAATTCATGCATTTACATAGCGTATTTGTCTATTCACGTTTTATATATATTAAGCTTCCGCAAGAGTTCTATGTGTGCATATGTTTTAATTGCATGCAGTTAGAAAATAATATGAGACATAACTTAGTTAGGATGTTAAGTATGTTACAGTACGTTCTGCACAGAGAACGGATGTGTTCTCCGGTGTAGCGTGGCCTGACATGAATGGTCGGGGACGTTACAAATTGGTATTTGAGCATGAAAGAGTGTTCAGGAGAAGCATGGCCTGGCCTGTTGAAGGTTGAGGATGTTACAAAGACGGTTTCAGAGCTAAGTAAAGCATCTGAGGAGTGGCATGTCCCGGTCGGTGTGAGGCCGAGGATGTTACAAATTCATATCAGAGCTTCAGTTTTCAACACTGAGCCTGAATGGGTCGAGAAACTTGATTTGAAGAAAAATATCATAGAGGATTTAATTCAAAGTGGCCAAATTTCAATTGTGGAGCGTCCATGGAAAAAAGTAACAACAACTGGGCGAAAATGGGGAAAAGCCCCAATTTATGTGGGTGGATTCATGAGAAAATGGAGAAATTCAGCCAAGTGATGAGATATTACTGATTTAATATCTGTCCTAGCAAATTCGAACTTGGAATTGGTCGAATTTGAAGTTACAGTGAAGCCATGACAGATGAAGCAAAAAATGTTAGCATGCAGGTACCGCGTGGAAAATGTTAGCATGCAGGTGCGCGCGGTAAATTGTGGCGTCGCGCAGAAGAATATGGTGTGCGGGTGCGTGCACTAAATTTGGCATTGCACAGAGTGCACACGCATAAGAAGGTGTGCGCGGTGTACACACACAATAAGGGTGTGCAGGGTGTATGCAGTATTGGAAGAGCGCAAAGGAGTTTGGTTGGCACACGCGCAATATGGGTATATGTTGTCGCACGATAGTTTAGTATGGTGTGTGCAGAGTATTGATGCACGGTGGGAGCATATGGAAATTTGGCATGGTGCAATTCATAGAGAGAAATGCATGTGGAATATTAGTGTGCAATACAAAAAACTGTGCGCAACGGGTAATAGTCCAAGAACCAAAACTGCGCGCGGTAGTTATTGGTGCGTGACACAAAAGTGCGCGCATGTTATTGGTGCAACAAAGAAGTGATACACATTGGTTTTAAAGTGCACGAAGAACAATTTAACTGTGATGGTACAACACATGGCAAATACGGAAGCATAGATTGAAACTTGTGCGAGCGAAGTTGTTTGAAGGGAGAAGAACAACAGAACAGTGAAGGGTAAATTATAAGACCCAATTAGCTCCATGGAGCCATAACTTCTTCTCAAGACTCAGAATTGAACATGTGAGCAGGCCTTGGAAAGGTCTTGGACAATGGAATATAATTATCCACCCAGAAAATTGATTGGGAATTCAATGTTTCAGGAAATCAGAAGAAAGGCTTCTGATAAATTATTGAACCAAAATGGTTCATATTTTTCATAAAATTGTTGAAACAATCAGTCTGACAAGTTTTGTTGGCTACACATTTTGCAAAGTTAACAACAACCAGATCAGATCAATATCAGTTTAGAGTCCAGAGTAATGGAAGAGGCACCAGGCAATTACATCCAGGAAGATGAAGTCAGAGGGATGGATGTTCATTTGAGCATGGAAGGAACAAACTCCAATGGACATGGTGAAGAAAGGGATGAAAACATAAATATGGCAGAGACCATTAAAAATTTATAGAAGGATGTTCAAATCCATAAAGTTGATAAATAAAGGCTTATGAGAGCCAAGGAGCAACAGGATGAGTTCAACATGAAGTTATTAGAGAGCTTGAACAGAATAGAAAAGAAATTGGATAAGGAGAGTGGCTCGAGCAAATCGGGAAGTCACAAGTCTCATGATGAGAAAAGAAAAACAAGAAGTGTTAGCAGGCATCACCACCACTCCTGGAGGAATTCCAATAAGATATCACACAACAGCTCAATTCCATCCCATGTCAGAAAGTATGAGAGGTCTGGGGTGGATGAACTGTGAGGAGAAATGAAAAAAATAAAACCTCCTACTTTTTATGATGAGCACAAGAAGGATGAAGATGAAAAAACATGGTTGTTGGGCATGAGAAAGTATTTTCAATTGCATAATTATTATTCTCATGTAGAGGGTAGAATTTCCATCTATCAACTCAAGGGAAAGGCATCCATGTGGTGAGATCAGCTTGTACAGGTGCAACACATCAAACAAAAAAGTGTTACTTGGAGAAGATTCAAGAAGTATTTTGAGAAGAAATACTTGACTAAGAGATACTATGACAAGAAAATGAAAGAGTTCTTTGAACTCAATCTTGGGAGTATGACAATTGAGGAATATGAGAGAAGGTTTCTAAAACTGTTGAGGTATGTCTCTTTCATCAAGGATGAGACAGTCAAAATTCAAAGGTATTTGAGTGGATTGCCATCCTTCATTAGTGACAAAATACAGTATGATGATCCCAATACATTGGAGGAGACCATAAAGCGAGTTAAATACATATATGATCAACAAAAATCAAGGCCAACATTCCAAAAAGCTTGGGAAGACAAAAAAAAAATTCAAGATGGATCAAGGAAGAAGGGGTGTAAGCCACCATTCTTCAGAAATAGTCCACAGGGACAACAAACTCCTAAGGAATCCAAAATAATGGACACAAGAAGTCAAAGGCCAAGGCAACCACCTATTCAATGTTGGGGTTGTAAAGGGGATCACATGTTCCGAGATTTTCCTCACAGAGGTGAAAAGGGAGGACTGTTCATAATTTACAGCAAGTTGAAACAGTGGAGGACATGGGCAGAAAGATACCCAGGATCTATGCAGCCCTATACAATAAGCAAGCAGAATATCAGTCACATATGATTGAAGTGGAAGGTATGATCAACAACCAAACCATTGTTATTTTAATTGATTCAGGAGCTAGTCATAGTTATATAGATCCTAAGGTGGTGGAAAGTTTTCATTTGCCAAGAAGCAAGCATGGGAAATTTTGGATGGTGCAACTGGCTACAGGGGCCAAAAGAAAATTTAATGAGATGGTTAAGTCATGTCTTATTGACATGAATGGACTAAACACCCAGGCAGATTTGAACATCTTGCCTTTAGGTTCCTATGACTGTCTAATTGGGATGGATTGGTTGGACCAATAGCATGCCATCCTAGACTACCATAACAAAGAATTTACTTGCTTGGATGAGGAAGGGAAACTAAGGAAAGTGCAGGGAATTCCTAGGGCAATAGCCATCATAGAGATTTCAGCATTGCAGTTGAAGAAATGTTACAGAAAAGGGTGTCAAATAATTGCAGCTCATTTGGCGGAGACAACTAGAGATAAGGTGCCAAATTTGGAAGATTATGCAATCTTGGAAGATTTTGAAGATGTGTTCAAGGAGGTACCAGAACTACCCCCAAGGAGGGACATTGATTTCTTTATAAATCTAATGCCTAGAGTAGCTCTAGTGTCAAAGACTCCTTACAGAATGAGTACACCAAAGCTGAAGGAGTTGCAAATGCAACTTGAAGAGCTTCTGAAGAAGGGGTATATATGCCCAAGTGTGTCACCTTGGGGTTCCCCAGTCTTGTTTGTGAAGAAGAAATATGGAACATTAAGATTGTGCATTGATTTCAGATAGCTGAATAAAGTGACTGTTAAGAACAAGTATCCTCTGCCAAGGATTGATGATCTTTTTGATCAATTGAAGGATGCAAACATCTTTTCAAAGATAGATATCAGGTCAAGATATCATCAGGTAAGGATTAAAGAGGAAGATATCAGCAAGACCGCTTTCATGGGTGTCAAATGCACCAGTTGTTTTCATGTGCTTAATGAATGGTGTTTTCCGAGAAAATTTAGACAAGTTTGTCATTGTCTTTTTGGATGACATTCTCATATATTCCAAGTCAGAAGAAGAGAATGAACATCATTTGAGGATGGTTTTGCAAGTATTAAGGGAGCATCACTTGTATGCAAAATTGAGCAAGTGCTCATTTTACCAAAAAAAAATTCATTTTTTGGGGCACATCATTTCAAAGGATGGGATAGCAGTGGACCCTGAGAAGATAGAAGCCATTAGAGAATGGCCAGTGCCAAAGAATGTGACAGAGGTGAGATCATTCATGGGCCTTGCAGGATACTATAGGATATTTATAGATGGATTTTCAAAGATTTCACACCCAATCACTTCATTGCAAAGAAAGGGTGTGAAGTTTCAGTGCACATTGGATTGTGAAAAGAGTTTCCAACACTTGAAACAATTATTAACAAGTGCTCCAATATTAAGGATAGAAGACCCAAATGAAGACTTCATTGTATGCACTGATTCATGCAAAGAGGGACTTTGTGGGGTCCTCAGTCAAAATGGGTTTGTTATATGTTATGAATCAAGGAAGTTGAAGGAGCATGAAAGAAACTATGCCACTCAAGATTTGGAGTTGGCAGCCATAGTACATGCCTTGAGGAAATGGAGACACTACCTCATGGGTAAAAGGTTTGAAATGAGGACAGACCACAATGGTCTGAAATATTTGTTTGATCAACCAACTTTAAATTTTAGGCAAAGTAGATGGTTAGAATTTCTAAGCGAATATGACTTCGATATAAAGCATATCAAGGGGAAAAAGAACAAAGTGGTTGATGAACTCAGCAGAAGAGTGCATGGAATGCATGCTACAACCATTAGCATGTATCAATCAAATTTGAAACACAGAATTATAGAGACTGTCAAATCAGATTTACAATACAAAGATTTAGTGGCAAAATTACAGCAAGGTAATTTGCAGCAGAAAATTGAAAAATACAAGCTAGATGAGGATGAAATTCTCATATACAAGGGAAGAATTTATGTACCAAATTCTCAGAAATTGAAAAATCTGATATTCATAGAAATGCATAATGTGCCTTATGCTGGGCACCCAGGATATCAGAAAACTATTGTAGCTGTCAAGAGCCAATATTATTGGCCAGTCATGAAGAAAGAGGTTGCTGATTTTATTGCCAGATGTTTGGAATGTCAAAAAGTAAAGGCTGAGAATAGACACCCAACTGGTTTGCTACAACCATTACCCATTCCTGAGTGGAAATGGAAAGTTGTAACCATGGATTTCATTACCAAACTGCCCAGAATGAACAAGCAACATGATTCTATCATGGTAGTGGTGGATAATCTTACTAAAGCTGCCCATTTTATTTCGGTTAAGCTCACTCACAAGGAAACGAACATTGCTAATGTTTATATGAGGTAAATTGCTAGGTTACATGGCATACCCAAGACAATTGTGTCTGACAGAGATCCAAAATTTACCTCAAAATTTTGGAAGGGATTATTTAATGGATTTGGAACAAATTTGAAATTTAGTACAACTTATCATCCAGAAACAAATGGACAAATAGAGAGGGTGAATCAGGTGATTGAGAATATGTTGAGGATGTATGTGATGGATAAAACATCAAAATGGGAAGACTACCTACACTTGGTAGAGTTCGTTTATAACAATGGGTTCCAAGCATCTCTAAAGATGAGCTCATTTGAGGCACTTTATGGCAGAAAGTGCAACACACCGGTAAGCTGGGATAACCCAGTAGATAGAGTAGTGGTTGGGCCAGAATTGCCCAGGGAAATGGAAGAGAAAATGTTGAAAATAAAACAAAATTTAAAGTCTTCCCAAGACAGACAGAAAAAATATGTTGATAAGGGCAGAACTCACAGGGAATTTAAAGTGGGTGACCATGTATTCTTGAAAGTGAAAGCCAACAAAAGTTCCCTGAAGTTGGGAAATTGTTCAAAGTTGGTAGCTCGCTATTGTGGGCTGTTTGAAATCCTAGAGAGGATTGGTCCAGTAGCTTATATGATTACATTGCCTGCATCTATGTCTGTTCATAATGTATTTCATGTATCCTCGCTAAAGAAATATATACCTGATGCTAATCATGTTATTGATTGGAATGTGATTTAGGTGGAGCAAGAAGGCGCTTTTCAAGTGCGTCCGGTGCGCATTCTGGACCAGAAAATAAAACAGCTCTGAATTCAAGCCATAGGGCTTGTAAAGGTCCAATGGATCTAGTACGGTCCTAAGGATGCTACTTGGGAGCATGAGGATGCAATGCGGGCAGAATACCTGCATCTTTTTTAGGATTTTGAAATTTAGTTGTACATGGGTACATGATGCACTGAGAACAATGCATAAATAATGGGAGGGGATTGTAATATCCCTAAGGGTGAACCAAATTGCAAATGTAAATACAAATGTACATAAGATGGTGAGCTGATTTGATATCATTTTGGTATGCACATTTCATGGCATAGTGCGTGCATGTACTGCACAGTAAAATGAGGAAGTGTGCACATTCCAGGATACCGCACGTAGCATCTTAAGTGTGCACGATGTAGAGTCCGGGGAGCCTTGTGTATCTGATATGTTTTATAGGTTGGTGAGCTAGTATTATAATCTAGGATGTTTATGTTTTGATTAGGCTAGAGAGCCTAGATGTTAAAGGCCAATTCGCCTAGTTTTATACATATCTCATATTTAATATAAAATACATCATTGTGTGCAAACCGACCACGATAAAAGAGATGGGGGACTAAACTCCACTAGTTAGGGAAAGGGAAGGGGCTAAGTTAAGGAATATTATATTAATATTTCTTAAATCATAAAGTATGGATAATTATGTTATCCTAAGTTTTAAGTTGGGGCAGAGTGGGCCAAAGTAGCTTCCAACATGACAAGTGTCAAGTTGGGGGCATGCATACATATTGTTGGACTTAGTTCATTTGGAGGGGGATTCATCATTTAGACCATCATCTTTCCCTTAATTCATCCATCACTGAGATATACAGTCAATCATCCAGGAGGATTGGCCTCCATTGAGTTATCATTTGTATCTTCATGACTTTACCTGCACCCATATACAGAGCCTTATGTTGGGTAACTATTAGCTTGGGAGCGGGATTGAAGAAGCGGGTTGTCAAGCCCATGGGATATTGAAGAGGTGGGTTGTCAATCCCATGAGTAATTCTCTGGGTGAGAGAATTGTTGGGGATTGATTTCCTGAAGGTGTTGAACTATAGCTGCAGGGATCTAAGACTTCCTATCCAGCCTATTGTTGAAGCCCTGGAAGGGAAGTGGGGCAGTCGAGGGGCTGTTGAGCAGAGAAGGGGCACACTTCCTTGGGTGGGACATGCATGTGGGGAATGAGGGACTGTAGGCTGTTAGTTGAGTGAACACCTGAGACAGAGTATTTCCTGTTGTTCATGATCCTTTAGCCTAGTTAGTAACCTCTTTACCCAGGTGGAGTTTATTCCCAGCTCGAGGGTGACTCACTGTTGAGAGTGATGAACAGTGTGGTCTAAGGCTAGGAGGTTCGTGGAAGGTCTGCACACAGTTGGTGATATTCTCACAAAGATAATTGTCAATTGTGTGATTAATTTACATGCGCATTGTTATTCACATGTTATTTTTATGGGTTTATCCTATGCGTGATTATAGCTATCTGTATGCTTATGGCTATTGCATGTATATGATGCATGTATATGTTTACTGCTATTTCAGTGTGAATTCATGCATTTACATAGCGTATTTTTCTGTTCACGTTTTATATATATTAAGCTTCCGCAAGAATTTTGTGTGTGCATATGTTTTAATTGCATGTAGTTAGAGAATTATATGAGACATAACTTAGTTAGGATTCTAAGTATGTTACAATACATTCTGCACAGAGAATGGATGTGTTCTTCGATGTAGCGTGGCCCGGTATGAATGGTCGGGGACGTTACAAATTGGTATTTGAGCATGAAAGAGTGTTCAGGAGTAGCATGGTCTGGCCTGTTGAACAGGGGTGATTTTAAGGATGGAAATTTATTTTAAAATGTAGAAACCTTGGCGAATCTTACTAATACTTCATATGCCAACTATAAATGATTAGTGATATTTTTGTAAAAATATTCAAATTTCTAAGGATTTTATATAGTTTTTATAAAATTTTGGCGATTTTTAAGGTAAAATAATTTTATCCTATAGAAATGGGGTGAATCATTTTTAAAATAGCAAATCTCATTTTTGGAAAAACCATGGAAAATTAGCCCATGAGCGAAATTTAGCCCCTAAAATCATCCATGTTGTTGAAGGTTGGGGATGTTACAAAGATAGTTTCATAGCTAAGTAAAGCATCTGAGGAGTGGCATGTCCCGGCCGGTGTGAGGCAGGGGATATTACAAAACAGGGGTGTCAAAACTTTCTTCTAAATAAGGCCTAGAAGGGAGGAATTCAACATGGGAACTCCCAAAATTTAAACTTCTGGAAACTCCACTAGATGGTATAAAAGGAGAATTAGATGCAGCTACTAGAGTTTTTAAAGAAGAATCATGTAAATTATCGAAATCACCTGGTACATCAGTTGAAATCCCTTCTTGAGAGGTATTTCCTTTTCTGATAATCTTTTCTAGGTCATCTTTAGGTGTTGCCAAAGGCAACAATGGAGTAGACCTCGTGTGTCTGCCTTTGGGAGCCACAACTGAAACAATGGAGTCACTAGGTGCAAGTTGCAATCTTCAAGTTACTGATTTATGATGCACCTTCAGAATCATAATCTCTTTGTCATTCTATCCCAGGGAAATTTCTTCAATCCGTTCCCTGGCAGTGACACCATGAATGTTATCACTGAGAGTCACCCTCATATTGTGAGAGGATAAGCCTAGTAACCATCATAATGTTTGGTGGATGTTGGTTTTATGAGTGGAGGTCAAATGGAAAAAACTTAGTACAAGAATGATTTTAACACAGAAACTGGACAAGCAATGCACATGGAAGTGAGGTCCTCATTAACTTCAGTCAGTGATTTGAGTTTAAGTGTGAGCAGAAGGTAGACTTAGTGAGAGAGGTGAACAAGACTGCTATGAGCACCTGACCTTCAAGCAACTTGGTGAAGAAAAATTCAGGCTCAAGAGCACTCTTTTACTCAAGTTTTAGATATTGAAATATGTCACAACAGCATAATAATAAAACCTACATTGCCATGCAACTAAAACTACTCGACTGGATCCTCCATGCTCGAGCCTTTCAACATAAGGGGAAATAAGATAACAAAGAAACTGACTAAAATTGGTCATAACAATACTGTAATCAAACCTGCATTACAATAAAACCACAACCCTCGACTAGATCCTCCATGCCCGAGTGTTTCAGCATAGTTTACACAAAGAGATGAAAGAATATGACTTCTATTAATGAGAAAGTCTCAAGTTCGATACATAACCAAAGAACAGTTCTGGCATAAAAAATTACACAGCAAGGAGCTCTACTCAACCATTCGACAACCATAACCAAAAATTGAACTGATATACTTATACTCCAATCATTCCATAGCTTTCAGGAGTGTGATCTGACAGTCTCAATCAAACCTTTGCATCTGTGCATCCCTCTATCAGACTGTGCGTGTTTTCCTCCTGTTAGATGCAAACCAGGTTCAGTATGGACCTGCAGAAAAACTGACCACTGTTGTACTTTGTTGACAGTCCTGCCTCCATATCCATAACTTCCAAGCCTTCCATTTATGGACTGAGCTGGGGTTTCAGCTACCAATCCCTACTTCATCAATTAGATCTTCATCAGGATTGGAGCACAGCGGGACGACTGTCGGGCGACCACTTGTCGATATTGGATAGGGCATCAATTGTGCACATGATTTCGCAGTCGCAAGAAGTGGTTTAGTCCCACACTGCTTTTCAGCCCGAAACGCACTGTCGCTTTCCACGTTGCCACCCCGCAAAACAATGGTTTGTATTTCAACCTGCCCCTCAGATTTTATTGTCCACACATGTTGCAACCCTGAAATGATCTAAGACCGTCAATCTAAAAGGGATCGAATATCTAGGTGCGCTGACTACTTTAGCGCCCCCGCAAAAATTTTACTCGCCTTCTAACCTTGGATTCCTTCCAGCTGCGCTTAGAGATAGTGCCACATCGAACCTGCGCAATGGATCTTGATCACTGCAGACTGCACCTACTCGCCTGGGTTCATGATGCTTTGTGTGATAACACATGCCTAAAATGAAAATTGAAGTACCGAGATCCTTCATGTCAAATTTAGAGGACAAGTGAGTTTTCATATCTTGGATAATCTCCTTGTTGTTTCCTATCAGCAACATGTCATCCACATACAAGACCAAATAAATCAAATGATCACCAATTAGTTTAAAATACACACAATGATCCTCTTTGCTTCTTGTGAAGCCAAGTCCCAACATATAAGTATCGAATTTTTGATACCACATCCTTGGTGATTATTTTAAACCATACATGGAATTTTTCATCTTGCATACCATCTCCTTCTTTTCCTTCACAACAAAACCTTATGGCTGCTTCATATAGATTTCTTCTTCTAGATCCCCATGTAGGAATGTTGTCTTCACATCCATCTTTTATACTTCAAAATAAAATGTAATAACAACATATAGCAAAAATATTATAGAAGTTAACTTGGTAATAGGAGAAAAAATCTCACCAAAATCAATTCCCTTGACCTGGGAATAACCCTTTGCTACTAACTGAGCTTTGTATTTCTCCACTTTGCCTTCTGCATTCATATTCTTTTTAAATACCCATTTGTTTCCAACGAGATTTCTTCCAGTCGGAAACTTCACTAGATCCCTAGCCTCATTTTTATCCAAGGTTGCCATTTCTTCATCCATGGCCTTTTTCTAGAGCTTTCCATCCTCTAAATCCACTTCCTCCCTGACAATTCTAGGATCATCATCAATAATAGACAAAGAAAAATTTGAATGAAAATCAGATGGAGTATACCTTTCTGGTAGCCTTCTTTCTCGAAGTGATCTCCTCAATACTAGAGTATGAGGATCTTCTTCTTTTCATTATTGTTCTTCTATAGAGTCTAATTCATCATCCTTTAAATCAAACTCTATTTTCTCTGGTTCTTCCATACTTGGTAGGACTATCTGTTTAACAACATCCTTCATTTCTCTAAATACCACATCTCGGCTCTACACAACCTTATTAGTTTCTGGGTTCCAAATCTTATAACCTTTGAGACCATCTTTATACCCAATAAAGATACACTTTTCAACCTTCTTATCTAGCTTACTCTTTTTTTCCTTTGGAACATGAACATAAGCCTCTCAACCAAATACCTTGAGATGTGTGATAGAAGATTTCTCACCAGTCCATACCTCTTGTGGAGTCTTGTCATCCAACGTTGATGAGGGTGATCTATTGACCAAGTAAGAAGCAATACCCACTGCCTCTGCCCAAAATTCTTTCCCTAACCCAACACCACTGAGCATGCACCTTGCTTTTTCCATCAATGCCATGTTCATCCTTTCTGCAACTCCATTCTACTAAGGTGTATATGGAGTATTATTTTGCCTTGTTATACCACACTTCTGACATAATTCTTCAAATTCATTCCCACAGAACTCTCTGCCATTCTTTGTCCTCCACACCTTAATTATTTTCTCTATTTCATTCTCAACAAGAGCCTTAAACTCTTTAAACCTGTCAAAAAATTTGAATTTCTTCCTGAGGAAATATATCCAAGTATTCCTCGAGAAGTCATCTATAAATGAGACATAGTTCATAGATTTTCCAATGAAGGGACTAACACATTTCCAAAAACATCACTATGAAATAGTTGTAAAATTCCTTCTTCCCTCATTGCACTAGAGGGGAATCTTACCCGATTTTGCTTCCCATATACACAATGTTCACAGAAATCAAAATCCAGAAATCAATTACACATACCTTCAACCATACCTTCACTGTGTAGTAGTCGAAGACCCTTCTCTTCGATATGCCCCAGTCTTTGATGCCACAACATGACCTTTTCTCCAGAGACTATAGGAGTTCTTTCTTCTTCAACTCCAATATCAGGAACGATGGAACTATTACACCCATCACTAATGGTGCTTCCTTGCAGCTTATACAGGGTTCCAAACCAAACTCCCTTCAACAACACCATTGCTCCTCGAACCATCTTGCAGGTTTCCTTTTCAAATATTGCTTTTACCCCTGCATCGTCCATTTTTCTTACAAAAATAAAATTTCTAGGCAAACCTGGGATGTGCAGAACACCAAGAAGTGTTCTAATCCTTCCAACTATGAGAATCAACTTGACTTTTCCTCGTCCTATGATTATGGTTGTCGAATCATCACCTAAGAAGACATTACCTCCATCATACCTTTCATATTCACAGAACCACTCCCTGTGGAGATTCATATGAAAGGATGCACCTGAGCCAACCAACCATGCCTCATGATCTACATGTGTGCTTGAAGAAGCCAAGTACACATCACCTCCTTCTTCCTTGGAGGTATTTTCTTCTGTAGAAGGAGATTCTTCAGATCCCTTATTTCTCTCAAATTTGGATCTACACTTCTTCTTGTAGTGCCCTTCTTTTCCACATCTCCAACATACCTTTACAAAATTTCTGGGAGCTTTAGATCTACCCTTAGACTTAGATCTCCCACTTGAGAACTTAGATCTATTTCTTTCTTGGGAGCATCCTCTTGCAAATAATGCGTCTATGCTCTGTCCTTCCATGTTCTTCCGTCTCATATCCTCCGAAAACAAGGATGATACCACTTCATCAAACTTCAAGGCAATTGTATTACTGCCTATGGCCACAACCAGACTATCCCACGAGTCTGGTAAAGAGCACAATAAATTGATACACTTATCTTCATCTGAAATTTTAATCTCAACAAATACTAACGGACTTACCATAGTATTGAAAGTGTTTAAATTCTCTGTTGCCGAGTCTCCATCTCTCATCCTCAGATTATATAACTTCTTTCTCAGGAATAGTTTATTTACTAGGGACTTAGGCTGATACAACTTCCCCAACTTAGCCCATAAATTCTTGTTTGTAGCTTTCTCTAACACATTCGGTAATACTGAATCTGAGAGACATAGACAGATTGTGCTCTTCGCCTTTCGATCAAACTTTTTCCAATCATTTGTTGAAGTTCCTTTAGGTGCAGTACCTGGATCCATCACAATCCATTAATCTTTGTCCACCAACAGATCTTCCATCTTGAGCTTCAACAACTCAAAACTTTGCCCATTAAACTTCTCGATCTCCATTTTCAAATTTCTCGCCATTTCTTTTCACCTGGAAAATCAATACCACATATCACCCACTGTAACAAGGCTTATCACAGTCATGAGCCAAACCCTTGACCATAAAGGCATCCCCCTGAAGCCAACAAAGCTCTGATACCAAATGTAGATTTTAACCTTGTACAAAATTTACTGCAAACATATTTTCAGTAAAAGAACAGAAAATATACAATGGCAAATACAAACAATACACAGAGATTTTTCCCCTGGAAACCCAAACCGGGAAAACCAACATATCCTATATTCACTCATTGTGTTACATTATTTACAATACAATCTACATATAGGATCCAATGACATCCAAAACCCTAACCCAATGACTTGGATTAGTCATCGACCCTAATTTCTTAACCAGAAATAGAAAACCATCGGAAAAAACCATGCGCTGAAAAACTGCCCAACAATGGACACAAAAATCGAGGCAAAAATGTGACACGTTTCTCGAGGAAAAAAAGAATTCTTGGGGGCACTGCCCCTAAACCCACGCGCAAGGGGATTTTGCCTCCCTACACCTCCCAAGGTGGGGCCTAGCAGCCCCCCGGCGTGCCCAGCACAACGTAGACACTAATAATCGTGTAAATAATATAACACATACCCAACATTCGAAGCCCCTAAAGACTCTCTCAATGTTGCATCACCTAATACCACATAGACCCTTATTATTTCTCCTTCCAAAACTACTAATCCCCTTAGTGCTCCTTCTGAGGAAGGAAGTAATTTGGTTGCCAACAACACACTTCAACAACTTTGATAATAAGAGGACCCTCATGCTTTGGAACAGGAAAAACAAGGCATTATTCCTACTCTTTTGATCAAGATGATGTTGCAAGTTGTTAGACTTATGAAGAGGATTATGGACAACTGGTGGTTATTGATGTCCCTAATTCCCTCAATGAGGGTGAAGGTTGGACAAATGTTAAAAAGAAAAAAAGGTAAAAAAAATTAAGCATGATGTTATGTAAATTTTTGGTGCATTGTTTTGCCTTCTCTGATATTGTTTCGCTTAGTTATTTTTGTGTGAAGATTTTTGGGTCCATGCTTGCAAGTGCACACTTTTTTATGACATGTTATCTATTTTTTTTCAATAAAGTTTAGTATTGTTTTGCTTAACTATTTTTGTGTGAAGATTTTTGGGTTCATGATTGCAAGCGCACACTTTTTTATGACATGTTATCTAATTTTTTTAATAAATCTTAGTATTGTTTCACTTAGTTATTTTTGTGTGAAGATTTTTGCATCCATGCTTACAAGTGCACGCTTTTTTATGACATGCTATCTAATTTTTAAAATAAAACTCAGTAAAAGAATTTTGAATAATAAAAATAGCTCTTTGTTTTGAATAAAAATAAAGAGGAGAAAAAATATAAGAAAAATAAATAAAATGAGTAGGTGCAATGAGCCATAGGAAGTAAGTATTTGACTATAAGAAGATGTCATGGAATTAAGTAGGATAGATAACTATTGATTTCAACTTTTTTATAGTTTTGAAGATGTCATGGAATTAAGTAGGATAGATAACTATTGATTTCAACTTTTTTATAGTTTTGAAGATGTCATGGAATTAAGTAAGATAGATAACTATTGATTTCAACTTTTTTATAGTTTGATGTTATTGGGATTTGACATATTTTGATTGTGTTGTTGGATTTTGATTGTGTTGTTGGATTGTTGAAATTGTATATTATAAATGTTTGAAATTTTTAATATTTAATAATCTATTTATAACATTGAAAATATCAATTTCATTTGATTTAAATATATTTTTATGATGTTTTAAAATTGAAAAATTTTAATTGTATTTAAAAAATTAAAATCATTTAAGAAAAAAAACATTGAAAACATCAATTTTATTTGTTTTAAATATATTTTAATAATATTTTAAATTTGATAAATTTTAATTATACTTAAAAAAAATCAAAATGATTGAAAAATTATTAGACTGATTAAATTAATAAACAACAAAAAAGAAATAAGTTAAACAACTTAAAAAAAAAACAACTTTTTAATTTAACATAATAAAAAAAAGAGAAAGGCAAGGAATTAAGCAATGGAAGGTAAAACGAATAGATGTAAAGGAAGGAAAACATGAAGGAGATGAAAGGATGGGTTCAAGTGACTTTTTAAAATTATTGGAATCATGAAAGCTTTTAGAGTTATAAAGGTGGTTAATAATAATAACATGGAAGATTTATTTGGTGATTTTTTATTAAATTTAGAAAATAATATAAAAATAAAAAAATAATTCTAAATAATAATATGGTAAATTTATTTAATAATTTTTTATTAAATTTAAAAAATAATATAAAAAGGAAAAAAAAAATACAAATAAGTACATATCACTTTGCTCATATTGAAGATATTGAAGATGCACAATGAATGAGAATACATAATGTATCTATAATATTATTTAATCTAATATGATATAATCTTTACTTTAATCTTACTTTTAAAATGATGATGAAATATTGACCCTTTTACCAATAACGAAAGTGAAAGATGAAAGCAACCATAAATTACGCAAATTGTGTTACCAAATGCCCCTTTATGTCAACAATACACATCAAATCTTGCAAAATTCAAGACAATCGTACATAACCTACGCAAATACAAACATTTGCTAGACACATGTTTCTTCATTTCACACTTTCTCTATTGAGTGTTCGCAAGGGGAAAGTGGGAAAAAGGGAGGGAATTCAAAGTGAATGAAAAAGGGTAGACGGAAATGTTAAAGTGAATTATTCTAGGGATATATGTGTAGGATGAATTAAAAAATAATGGGAGCTTTAATGGTAAGGAGAGATTTTACTTTCACTTACATTTTAGCATTTTAGTATTTTAGAATTAAAAAACAAATTTAGTATTTTCAATATACATACTTTATTTCAAAACAAACTATGAATACATTAAATACAACATTGTGTTGAATACATTAAACACAATATACTATTTATTCCCAAACAAGTTCACTATCAATGTTTGAATTTAATAACATATGAACTCTATTCCTCAATGTCATATATAAATGTTCAAATTCATAATATTAGTTAACTATTGAATGGTTAAGTTAAGATATTAGTTAAGTTAAGAATCGAATCAGCAACTGGTGTAATTGGCTTCTTTCATTAGGGGGGAGATATGTGTTGATCAAAGTAGTGTTAGAAAGTCAACCAGTCTATTGGATGGTTTTGGCACACATCCTGACATCTTCTCTAAATCGGATCCATAAGTTGGTTTTTTCCTTTTTCTGGTCACAAAACAAGCAAAAACAGAGCTACCACTTATGCAGATTGGAGACCATTTCGAAACCAAAAGAATTTGGCGGGTGGGGGTTGAGAAACATTTTTTTTTTTACAGGGCGCTGGCGACTAATACATTGTGGTGAGGACTGATGCAGAATGGTATTTGGTAACGGGTGTTAAAGGACAAGAATTTACCCCATATCTCTGTGACGACTTGGTTGTGGTCGTCTTCTCCAGTCTCGTCATACAACTCCCAAACTTGGAAAAACATCCTGAATACTTTACCTCTGATCATGCATTGGCTAGCCTAGAAACCGAGTTCGGGAGACTCCATTATTGTTGGAAAGGACGAATTATTAGGCTTGGGGAGGGATTCCTTTTTGTCTGTTGAATTGATTTTCTATCTTAACAATAAAAATGTGTATTTTCTTTATCAAGCTAGTCGAGTCTCTCCACAGGGCTCAATCTGCTCCAACTGGCTAGACAGTTCAAAATTGGGATTGGAGGGCGATCTCGCAACAGAATGGGCATTATAACAAGATTTGCCTCACCCTATGCAATCTTGCTTATAGGGCCTTTTTCCCATTTCCCTATGCAAACTTTTCATCCCTCTTTTGCAAATCCCAGAGCTAAAAATACATTTTTTCCACATGTACACACCTTGCCTACTATACAACATGCATATACGCAAGTTGCACCACTACAACCCGCGTACATCGGGATTTTGCCCAAAAATGAAAAATGGTGTCGGGTTTCCATGTCACGACAAGAGACCAATGATCCTTGGCCTTCCATATACTAGAAACGTTTCGACTCGGCCCTTCAGTTCCACTTGAAGGCTATAAATGGGTCAATTCCGAGTTATGGAAAAGAAGAGAAAGAATTCAACTTTGAGAGCAAAGTTACTATGGAGAAATTATTCACTTCATATTGAGCCTGCATCCCTTTGTCCTTTAAGTCTGAACACAGTGTTCAGCCCCCAAGCTCTTCCCTTATTGATTGAGAACTTCATTGTCTCTCTTCTATGAGCTTTCATTTGGTGGAGGATTGAAGTGGCAGAGGCTCAGCTGGAAGGAACTCAGTTTCTCAGTTCCGAACAGTGCCGACACGAAAGTCTGTAACCTTTTCACTTCTGCTGATCAGATATTAATAGAAATACTATTTTCCCGTCCAATTGATATCTTGCAAATATTTGAATTATTATTCCATGGGCGTAGTTGTTATGTTTATTAATGGATTATGCTATTGAATGTGCTAACATCATATATTATCACCATGTTGAGGACTAGTTGCAGGTATATTGCTTTGGGTTGAGTGCTCAACGGTGGACTTCATCGAACGTCTGGATGAGGTAGGCCTTTTATATTGTCTTTCTAGCACATTCGTTTAATATAGCATACTTGAGAATAGAGTTGAATTCTGCAGTCATTTCTGTCTGTTGTGGTTTTCCCTAGCCATAGAGAGATTTTCCTCGTAACAATGGGAAAGGTATAAGAGGATCTTGATTAGATCAGACATACAACTAATTGCAAGAGCAAATGAGTTAAGATGGACGGGTGGAGATAGCTCTGGTCCGATTTCAGTTAAAAATGTTTACAATGCACTCGCTTCCAAGCTTTGGAAAAACAAAATAGGCGGTTGGAGGAAAAAACTTTGGAGTTGGGATTGCCCCCTAAAGATTAAGCTTTTCGCCTGGCTAGTGATTGAAGATAAAATTCTTACTTGGAAAAATTTACAAAAAAGAGGATGGGTGGGGCCAGGAATCTGTCACCTCTACAAAGGTAAATGGGAATCTAGGAAACACCTCTTTGTTTATTTCCCTTTTACTATATCATTTTGGGAAAGGATCAAAGTGGCCCTCAAGTTCTCTACAGGATGGAATGGCACAACAGTGAAGGAATTCTTTGAAAACTGGGCTCTTCAGAATCACAACATCCCTACACTGCTAGACTTTATTTGTTGGTTCATTTGGCTTGAAAGAAACTTGGTTATCTTTGAGTCAAGGAGTCCCTCCACTCAGAAGATAGTTTATCTCTCTTTAGGTGCAGTGAGCAGTTATAGGCCAAAGGAAAAAGTCTATCAAACTAGATGCTCAATTCTTTCTTTTCCAAAAGACAAAATCATTGGGTGGTTTGACGAGGCA
>JASDQU010737152.1:50099-77329 GCA_032191745.1 Picea mariana | reverse complement strand
AAGTGTCGTCATTACAAGTGTCGCATTTTGCTCACAAGTGTCGCAAGTGTCAGGGAAGCATACTGACATGATGCCTATGTCATACCTATAATGACATGAGAAGAACACTTAAAACACCTCAAACATTTGATTTGGAAGAGAAGAAATGAGTCAGCAGGCTCATGAATCTTTTTCCATATGAAAACACTCAAAAAACTAAGCTTTTGGAGGAGAGCGCTCCCCTATACCTCTTCTAGGAGCGTCGGAACTCCCCCTTACACTGTTTGGGAGCGTTATAAAGCTCCTCTGGCCCTTTTGAGGGAGCGCTATGGATTTTGAAAGCACTGGCGCCCCCCTAAAGCCTACTAGGGAGCGCTATAGCGCTATGATGGTCCTTTTGAGGGAGCGCTACCTATTCTGGGTAGCAGTTGAGTTGTTGAGATGAATGGGGGAAGGATCTTTTCATTCTTGGAAGGCAGTTGGATTCGAATCCCTAGTCCAGCCATGATCTTAGGGCAGATCCTCAACTGAAGGAGGCAAATCCTCAACTTCCCCAAGGATATCTCAAGTGGTTAAAGCCTCTCCAAGGCTATATAAGCAAGCTTTCTAATGGTGAAAGAGGACTGGAAAAAGGAGAATCACACCAAACTTATGATCTCATAAGTGGTGCTGGAACATAGATATTTGAGGAAGATTTGCTAGCATGAAACCTATGATCTCATAGGAAACACACAGTCATCCAAAGGAGAGTGATCAGTGAAGTTGTTGTCATCTAGGTTGTGGATCTTTCGAGCAAGGGTTAGACGAAGGGGACTTGACGAAGCTGTCGCATTCGCATCTACGATTGTAAGTATGGTTGTCGTTATTCTCATTAATATAACACGCTTGGCCTGTTTCTTTCTAGTTTGTGTCTGATCTTACATGAAATTATCATTGATAGATAGATCTGTTTTCAATCTAATATCAATAGAGTAGGAAGTGGTCGTATCTTGTTTGTCTACAGGACTCGGCGAGGAGCAAAGGATCGAAGATCAACTCAGAGCATGCGGGGACAAACATCGATAAAGAGGTACTTCTATTCTCCTTCCTTCTCATGTGTTAGTTTGTATAGATTTGAAAGGAAGTCATTGTCCACGTTAAGCATTTTCTGTCTTAGAGTTAGGGTCAAGCTCTTTGAGGCAATCTACCTGTCCGCAAGGAGATTCTCCTACAACATATTCTGGTGATCTTTGAGTGCTACAACAAGGCAGCAAGATCTGAATTATTGCAGGAAATTCATTGTTTGAGCCTTGCACCCAAACTAAGATGGTGCGGTAAGAGGCCATTTTGACACTTTGACAGAAAGTAGTCATGTTTACAGCCAAAAGTATCAAAATTGTGAGACGAGTGTGATGATGATGGAATTTGCCTTATTTATTATGTTGCACATGTTTGTAATGGGGGGTTTAAAAACCATAGAGTTACCACCAGTGCACATTTGGGGTATTCTCCTTGATATTAATGATGTAAAAGGTTGTAATTTGCCACTCTTGAAAGTAATGATGAGAGTGGGAGGCATTTTTTCTATGCCTAAACTTTGTTAATCCTTTTTGGCAATATTGTAATGGGCCTTGTAGCCATTGTTGAGTGAGATGTATTATTTTTTCCTAGGCCTGTTTTGGAAATCATTGTAAACTTGTCCATGAGTGTTTTATAAACTCTTGGAAAGTATGGTATTGATTTCAAAAGTTGTAATCCATGTACTTTCAACTACATATTTGTATTGATGCAAGTGTTGGCATTAACATCCTTGTTCTGAAGTACAAAGGTGAAGGAGAAGAAGGGTGAAGCCTTTCAGAGACTTTTTTATGCAGATCAAGGAATGAGCTAAAAATTTGCATTGATGCAAGTGTTGGCATTGGCATCCTCATTCTGAAGCACAAAGGTGAAGGAGAAGAAGGGTGTTTCCTTTTAGAGACATTTGTTTTGCAGATCGAGCAGTGGGGATGTGCATCGTGGAGTGTAAGACTCTTCCTAGAAGTTGGTTGCGGATATTTCAGTTTCTTTCTATACTTTTGGAGGACCAAAAGTGATTTTTGTGGGGAGGTATGATCTAGGAGGATCTCCACACTAGGATTCATTACTTTGCACACCATGGAGAATATCATTAAGATGCTAATTGATGATACGGGACAAAGTTTTAAAAAAAAATGATTAATGTTTCATTTAAATTGTAAAAATGATTAATATTGTAAATGAGTGTGAGAAGCTCATGTATTATTCATTCAAATTGGAAAAATAATTAATACTTGACGTGAGTGGAAATTACTCATGTATTTTTCATTTAATTTGTAAAAAAGGAAATTAGTTTTGTGTGAGAATCTACCTCACAAATTAGTTTCCTAGTTTTAATGGGAAATAAGTTTTTTGTGAGAATCCACCTCACAACTAGTTTTTATATTCTCAAGAAGAGGATGAGATTCTCATAGGTTGTTTTGGGATTATTCCTCGTTTTATCACACATTATTTCCTAGTCTCAAGGGGAAGTTAAGGGTCTCATAGGTTGGTTGAGATTCTTTCTCATTTTTTTCCTTGATTTGTTATTTAGATCCTAAATTTGTGGATATTATCTCCTTGAATTATGGAGAGAGGGAAACTATATAAATTCCTTATGTAAGAATTAAGGGGGGGGCCTCCTTAAGGCCCCTTGGAGAGAGAGTTTTTCATTATGAGGAATGTAGTCCTTCCAGTGTCTAAAGAAATGTCACTTATGTGAGAACCTTAAGTTCTTTGTGTAAGAGAAGGTTTCTATGGGTTTTATCCTATTGGGTTGTTATATTCTTTGCAATGAAAGTCTAGTCAAGGTGGATCGACTAATAGTCAAAGTTGAAGGTCGAGGTGGTTCGACCAGGTAAATATGAAGTCGAAGAAATCGAAAGAAAGTCTATGGAATCGACAGCAAGTCGAAGGTCAAGGTGGTTCAATTGGGTAAAGAAGAATTCAAAGACATCGAAAACAAGTCGAAGGTCAAGGTGTCTCAACCAGGTAAAGTTGAAGAGGTCAACCAACAACAGATCGACAGGAGGGCATGTGACAATCGACTGAAGATTGAATGAAGGTCGACTGGTAATTTGTAGCCAATGATCTGTGTGGTTCTGTAACCATTATTGGGCACCTTTTATTTAGGTTTTTTCCTACTATAAATCCTATAAAGAAGGTGTGTTGTAATGTTGTAAAATATGATGAATGGCTAATCGCCAAGAATCAATAATCGTAGAGGTTGTTGGTCATGTAGATGTAAGTCGAATTGGATATGGATATAGGGTTGTTCCTATGTAATAAAGAGGATATGATGTCAATCGTGTCTTAGGTGTGGACCAAGGTTAGACATGTAACCTTTTATTCTGAATGAATAAGACAACAAGAGAGAAGAATGATCGAGGAATGTTGGTTTTCCCAGGTTGGGTTTCCAGGGTAAAATATCTATGTAATGTGAGTTTTATTTGTCATTTACTTTTTTTATTAAATATTTCTTCCTCTCTTATGCTAGGTTTAGCGTGGAAGTGTTCCTCATTTCATAACATGTGGTATCAGAGCTTGGTTTAACAACATTGGATCTGAGCTAAACCCTAGGTTCAGTAAGATTCATAAGTAAGAAATCTTTAAAGATTGTGTTAAAGAATGGTGAGCATCTCAAGAATGGAGATAGAAAACTTTAATGGCTAGAATTTTGAGCTTTGGAAGCTTAAAATTGAATACCTCCTTGTATATCGAGAACAATGGACAACATTATGTCCAGGTACCATGCCGACAGGTATGTCAATGAAATAATGGGAGAAACTCGAGAGAAGAGCAAGGAGTACGATTCAAATTGCCTTCCATATTTTGTACTGTTGAATGTCTCAAGTGAATATTCAGAGCATCCTATCATATGACATCACATAGAGAATGGTTCTGTGAATATGACCAATATGAAGGAAGAGACATGTTCTTGGGGGATGACTCAACAACCAAAATTGTTGGACGAGGAAGAGTTTGATTGATACTGCAGGATGGGAGGAGTAGAACGCTTCCAGGTGTGCTACACATTCTGGGTTTGGAAATAACCTGATATTTTTCAACAAGATGAGTGATACAGGGGTGCACATTCTGTTTTAGAAGGATTTGTGGAATATTTTCAGAGGTGCGATGGTATTAATGAAAGGAGTTCATATTGGAACCCTATACAATTTATTAGGGAGTGTCGACTCAACTGGATGAAACAACATCATTGTTCCTGAAGTCGACTCGACTCAACTTGAATCAGGCTGATTCTATTAAAACCAACTCGACAAGTCATCATAGAGTCAACTCGACGATGCTATGGCACGAGAGGATGGAACACATTGGAGAAAAAGGACTTCGAGCTATGCATAAAAAACGTATGGTTGAATTTTTTCCTGAATGTAATTTAGAACTTGATTTTTGTGGACATTGTATATATGGAAAACAATGTCAGGTGAGGTTCCCATCTGGAGTGACAAGGGAAAATACGATTCTAGAGTTGGTTCATAGTGATGTGTTTTTCCATGTTTCAGTGTCTTCACTTGGAGGATCCTTGTATTATGACTCCTTCATAGATGATTTTTCTAGGAATACATGGATATATTTCCTTATGAAGAAATTATAGGTTTTCAAGAAATTCAAAGGGTTCAAATCTCTTGTAGAAAACCAAACATATAAGAAGATTAAGGTGTTGAGAACTGATGATGGTGGTGAATTATGGGGAAAATAATTTATCAGTTCTGCAAGCAGTGTGGCATAGCATACCAAAATACCACACCATATACCCAACAACAAAATGGAGTTTTTGAGAATGAACAAAACATTGATGGACAAGGCGAGGAGCATGCTCAGTGGTGTTGGGCTCGCACAAGAATTTTGGGTGGAGGTAGTCGACACTACAAAATATATGTTGAATATGTCTCCTTCATTGGTGTTAGTCGACACTATAAAATATATGTTGAATATGTCTCCTTCATTGGTGTTAGTCGACATGACTCCACATGTGGTATGGATAGGTAAGAAGCCTTCGGTTTTACATCTCAAAGTGGTTGGTTTTGATGCATGTGTGCATGTTCCCAAGGAAAATCAGAGCAAGTTTGACAAGAAGGCAGTCAAGTGTATTTTCATTGGATACTAATAAGGAATGAAAGGATATAATATTTGGGATCATGCATCAAGGAAAATAGTGTACAATCAAGATGTGGTACTCATAGAAGTTGGAAGTAAGTCTGAGCCTGAACGAATTGTTCAGATCAAGAATAATCTAGAGAAGGTGTAGTTTGAACTGATGAACGAAGAAGGTGATTCATATGAGTCGATTGAATCAAAAGAAGAGGTGAAACAACTAACCCCATTTGTAAGGAAGTTAGAAAGAATAAGAAAACAACTCAAAAGGTATATTCCTCCTGACTTTCATTCTTCATTTGTGTTAACTACCACCGATGATGAGCCCAAGTCGTTCGAGGAGGTAGTCGACTTAGCAGAGGAAAAACTCTGGAAGGATGTCAAGGTCTAAGAGAAGGAATCCTTGCACAAGAATGAGACATGGGACTTGGTCAAATTACTTAGTGGACGAACTACTATCGACAGAAAATGGGTATTCAAGAAGAAGATGAACACAACAGGTCAAGTCGAGAAATTCAAAGCCTGACTGGTAGCGAAAGGATATTCCCAAGTCGAACAAGTCGACTTCAGTGAGATTTTTTCCCCGGTTGCAAAATTAACTTCCATTAGAGTATTAATGTCTCTCGATGCAGCATTTGATCTAGAAATAGAATAGATGGATGTGAAGACAGTGTTCATACACAGGGACCTGGAAGAGGAAATCTACATGAAACAAACTGAAGGATTTGTAGTAAATGGAAAGAAATATTTTGTGTGCAAACTGAAAATATCCCTTTATGGTCTATAGAAATCACTAAGGAGGTGGTACCAAAAGTTTGACAAATACATCCTTAGTTTGGGGTTTGTGAGAAGAAAATTTGATCACTACATATATTCCAAAGAAGAAGGTGGGTGTTTAATATATGTAGCATTGTATGTCAATGGCATGTTGATGATTGGAAACAACATGAACGCAATAAAGGAGGTGAAAAAGTAGCTATCCTCCAAGTTCGACATGAAGGATCTTGGTGTAGGGAACTTCATTCTGGGAATGGATATTAAGAGAGATCGAGCAACTAGAAATCTTTGGTTGAACCAGACAAAGTATATTGAAACAATATTGAAGTATTTCAACATGTAGGATTGCAAACTTATTAAGGTGTCAATACCCGTGGGAGCAAGGCTAAATGTTGAACAGTTTCCAAGGACATGAGAGGAAATAGAGGACATGGCACGTCTTCCCTATGAAATTTTTGTTGGTAGTCTAATGTATATGATGGTATGCACTTGACCATGCATTACCCATGCAGTGGGAGTGTTGAGAAGATACATTTCGACACCTAGGAAGGAGCACTAGATAACTGTCAAGAGAGTATTCATGTATTTGTGTGGCACAAAAGATTATGTTATATAATACCAAGGAAAACCTAGAGGTGACATTGAATTAAATGTACATCGCTTTGTCGACACCGACTAGGATGGAGATCTAGATCGACAGAGGTCGACCAGTGGATATGTGTTCAAAATTTTCATTGGTGCAATCAACTGGATGAGTAAGCAACATGTGGTTGCAGCCCTGTCAACAACAGAAGCTAAATACATGGCAGCCACTCATGGAAGCAAAGAATCATTATAGCTACAAAGATTGTGTTCAAGAATTGGGTTTGAGCAGAGAGCTATGAAGATGAGTTGCGACAGTCAAGGAACAATATTTTTGGCAAAGAACCATGCTTATAATTCTAATACTAAGAACATTAATGTACAATACCATTTCGTGAGAGACATGGTGGAAAGCAACAAGGTGTTGCTAGAAAAAATAGACATGTTGGAAAACATAGCAAACTCTTTGACCAAGTATATGAGTGTTATGAAGTTCTCTTGGTGGAGAGAGGCAATGGGTGTTACTACCCTGGGTCTGTGAACGAAAAATCAGAGGTCTCTCGGTTTCGGCAAAGAAAACAACAAGTGGGAGAATGTTGGGTTGTCATATACTATGCAGTGAAAGTCTAGTCAAGGTGGATCAACTGACAGTCGAATTCGAAGGTTGAGGTGGTTCAACCAGGTAGAGACGAAGTCAAAGGAATCGACAACAAGTCGAAGGTCGAGGTGGTTCGACCGAGTAAATATGAATTCGAAGACATCGACAACAAGTCAAAGGTTGAGGTGGGTTGACCAAGTAAACTCAAAGAGGTCAATTGACAAGAGGTCAATGGGTGGGCATGTGGAAATCGACTGAACATCGAATGAAGGTTGAGTGGTAGTCGACTAGTAATCTGACTTGGTAGTCGACTGTAACATAATCCTAAGATTCGTGGGATTTGTAGTGAATGATCTATGTGGATATATAACCATTTTTGGGCACCTTTTCTTTAGGGTTTTGCATACTGTAAAGCCTACAAAGAAGGCGTGTTGTAATGTTGTAAAATATTACGAATGGATAATCACAAGAATCAATAATTGTAGAGTTTTTTGGTCATGTAGATGTAAGACAAATTGGTTACAGGGTTGTTCTTCTATAAGAAATAGGGTATGATGTCGATTGTGTCTTAGGTGTGGACCAAGTTTAGACATGTAACCTTTTATTCTGAATGAATAAGACAACAAGGGAGAAAATCACTCAAGGAATGTTGGTTTTCCTGGTTTGGTTTTCCAGTGTAAAATATCTGTGTACTGTGTGTTTTCTTTGTCATTTAATTTCTTGATTAAATATTTCTTCCCCTCTTCTTCTAGGTTTAGCGTGGAAGTTTTCCTCATTTCCTAACATGTGGTATCAGAGCTTGGTTTAACAACCTTGGATATTATCTAAACCCTAGGTTTAGTAAGAGTCGTAAGTCATAAATCTTTAAAGATTGTGTTAAAGAAGGGTAAGCAGCTCAAGAATAGAGATCAAAAAATTTAATGGCCAAAATTTTGAGCTTTCGAAGCTTAAAATTGAAGACCTCCTTGTAGATCGACAACAATGGACAGCAGCCTATATAGGTACCATGTCGACAAGTATGTCGACGGAAGAATGGGAGAAACTCGAAAGAAGAGCGAGGAGTACGATTCGAATTTGTCTTGCAGATTCGGTACTGTTGAATGTCTTAGGTGAAGTTTCGACCAAGAAATTGTGGGACAAGTTGGGGAGCTTGTACCAGTCGAAATCCCTGGTAAATAAGTTATTTCTCATAAATAAATTGTATATTATGAGGATGAGTGATGGTAGTTCAGTGACTGATCATTTAAATGTGTTTAATACCATTATAAGCCAGTTATCTTCTATGGATATTAAAATCACCGAGGAGGAGAAGTGTATTAGTGTATTATGTTCTTTTCCAGACTCATGGGATAGCTTAGTTGTGGATATAGGGAGTAATACAACCACATTAGTGCTAGAAGACGGGGTTGCATCTCTATTGTCAGAAGAAATGAGAAGGAATAACATGGAAGGATCGACCAAATATGCATTAGTGGTGAGAGGTCGACTGGTTGACAGAGATAAAGGAAAATTCTTCGATAGAAAGTCTAAGTCAAAGGGTAGATATAAATATTCTATTCAGTTTACAAGAAGATGTTGGAAATGTGGTTAAGTTGGGCATTATAAAAGGGACTACAAGTCGAAGGAAATGGAATTCAGTGTAGGAATCGATGAGAAGCAGTTGAATGAGATAAAGATGACTCCAAATAAGGGAGGCGATGTGTACCTAGCATCGAGCAGTACACAGTCGGATCAAGATGTTTGGTTGATCGAATCAAGAGCATCCTATCATATGACACCACATAGAGAATGGTTTTGTGAATATGAACAATATGAAGGAGGATATATGTTCATGGGGGATGAATTGACAACCAAAATTGTCAGATGAGGAAGATTTCAACTGATACTACAGGATGGGAGGAGTAGAACCCTTCCAGGTGTGCTACATATTGTAGGTTTGGAAAGAAACCCGATATCTATCAGCAAGATGAGTGATGCAGGGGTGCACACTCTATTTCATAAGGATTCATGCAAGATGGTCAAAGGTGTGATGGTCTTAATGAAAGGAGTTCGGTTTCGAACCATATACAAGTTATTAGGGAGTTTCGACTTTACTGGAAGTAATAGAATAATTGTTCCTGAAGTTGACATGACCTCGACTCGACTCGACTTGACTCTGGCTGAGTTAATTCAAACTGACTTGACAAGTCATCATAAAGTTGACCCAACAATGTTATGGAACAAGAAGATGGGACACATTGGAGAAAAAGGACTTCGAGCTATACATAACAAAGATATAGTTGAATATTTTCTTGAATGTAATTTAGAACTTGATTTTTGTGAACATTATATATATGGAAAACAAAGTCGAGTGAGGTTACCATATGGAGCGACAAGGGAAAATGGGATTCTAGAGTTGGTTCATAGTGATGTGTTTGGACCTATTTCAATTCTTTCACTTGGAGGATCCTTGTATTATGTCTCCTTCATAGATGATTTTTCCAAGAAGACATGGATTATTTTTTAGGAAGAAATCAGAGGTTTTCGAGAAATTCAAAGAATTCAAATCTCTTGTATAAAACCAAACAGATAAGAAGATTAAGGTGTTGAGAACTAACAACGGTGGTGAATTTTGTGGAAAACAATTTGATCAGTTCTACAAGTAGTGTGGCATATCATGGAAAAATACCACACCATATACCCCACAACAAAATGGATTTGTTGAGAGAATGAACAGAACATTGATGTACAAGGCAAGGACATTGATGTACAAGGCAAGGAGCATGCTCAGTGGCGTTGGGCTCACACAAGAATTTTGGGCGGAGGCAGTCGACACTACAATATATATATTGAATATGTCTCCTTCGTCAGAGTCGACACGACTTCACATGAGGTATGGTCTCGTAAGAAGCCTTTAGTTTCACATCTCAAAGTATTTGGTTGTGATGCATTTGTGCATGTTCCGAAGGAAAGGCGGAGCAAGCTGGATAAGAAGGTAGTCAAGTGTATTTTCATTATATGCAATGAAGGAATGAAAGGATATAAGCTCTGGGATGCTACATCAAGGAAAAAAATTTATAGTTGAGATGTGGTCTTCAGATAAATCAGAAGTAAGTCCAATCCTGAAGAGATTGTTCATACCAAGAATAATCCAGAGAAGGTGCAGTTTGAACTGAGGAACGAAGAAGATGATTCAAATGAGTCGACTGAATCAGAAGAACAGGTGAAACAATCGACACCGGTTGTAATGAGGTCAGAACAAATAAGAAAACTAGTCGAAAGGTATAGTCTGCTCGACTTCCATTTCACATTTTTGTTAATTACCATCGACAATGAGCCCAATTCAGTTGGGGAGACAGTTGACTCAGAAGAGGGAAAACTATGGAAGGATGCCATGGTTGAAGAGATGATACTTTCATAAGAATGAGACATGGGACTTAGTCAAATTACCTAGTGGAAGAAATCTTGTCGATACAAAATGGGTATTCAAGAAGAAGGTCAACACAGCAGGTCAAGTCGATAAATTTAAAGCTCAACTAGTAGCAAAAGGATATTCCCAAGTCGAAGGAGTCAACTTCAGTAGCAATAAAGGAGGTGAAGAGGCAACTATCCTCTAAGTTCTACATGAAGTATCTTGGTGCAAAAAACTTCATTCTGGGAATGGATATTAAGAGAGATCGAGAAACTACAAAGATATGGTTGAACCAAACAAAGTATATTGAAACAATCTTGAAACATTTGAACATGCAGGATTGCAAACCTGAGAAGGTTTCAATTCCTATGGGATAAAGGATAACTATTGAACAATGTCCAAGGACACAAGAGGAAATAGAGGACATGGCATGTGTTCTCTATGCAAGTTTTGTTGGTAGTATAAAGTATGTGATGGTTTGTACTCGAATATACATTACCCATGTGTAACACCATGGGTTTCGAACCCCCATTTTAAATAATGTATTGTTACAATGTTGAGAGGCCTGAGTGCCAAAACAATTATTAAAGGACCAGTATGCCCACGAAATGTAATGTTTTAATCATTATTAATAATAAACACATTGATGGTTGTTAGACGGACAAGGAATAGAGTTATAGGGGTTATGATTCCACAAGAGAGGGGGATTGAGGGGATAAGTGTTTATTCCTATGTTAATTACCCTTTTTTCTTAAGGGAGGGGATTGGTTATGTGAGATTCTTAAGGAAGGCCAAGAGGTTCTTGATTCCCCACAAAGTTACTTAAACCCACCTCTGGTATGATGGGGGGGGGTTTGACTGATGGCTTGTTCGATGATTTTCCTATACGTTCATTCATTTCCCTCACGCACTTTCATGCACTCACTCACCCATTCATTGATCCATCCTCACCTGCGTCCTGGCTTGGAAAAGGGAACCAAACTATTGAGAATTAGCCATGGGATAGTTGGTTGTAATGGTAATTGGTGCAATCCATCCATGACCTAGGGCCTGCATGTCTGAGATGCATTGGCTTGTGCCCTGTTTTGCTCAAAACTACGAGTCCTGAGAGTTCCAACATTGAGATTATGGACCTGTTGTGCTGGAGGCCCTAGAAAAAGGAGAAGGATTGTCTGAGGGACTGTGTGGCAGAGAAGGGTGGAGGTCCATTCTCTTGAGCAATACAGGCTGGGTAGAAGAGAGTTGGGTACTTGGATTGTTGTGGGTGCTGGAAAACCTGTGAGATCATGAGAGTTGACTGGTTTGGGAACCCAAGTACACTCTGGAACCGTCCTCGTGGATTAATAGCCCTGGCTCAGGGGTGACACTTCTGTTGAGATTTGGAGCAGTGGTTTCTACAGTTGGGTGGAACGTCCTTGGTCTTTAGCCAGTTGGTGTCACCTTTTTATAAAGATAAGTTCTCTTTGTTGTGATATTATTATCTGTGTATGAATGTATTCCATTGCATATTTTAATTAGCATTTAACTAAATCTTAGATTATGCATGCTTGTCGGATATTGTTGTGCATGTCATTAAAGTCTTTTATTTTATGCATCCTAAAATTTTAAAAGGTATTGGTAAGAGAAAGAAGTCCAAGAGCAGGCTTGAAGGTATCATACCCCGGCCTGTGGGTGGATACGGATGTTACACCATGCAGTGGGAGTGTTGATTCTATAAATGTCGACACCTGGGAAGGAGCATTTGACAGTTGTCAAGAGAGTATTTAGGTATTTGTGTGGCACAAAACATTATGCTATATGTTACCAAGGAAAAATTGGAGGTGATAGTGAATTAAATATACATGGCTTTGTTGACGTCGACTAGGATGGAGCTCTAGATCGATGGAGGTCGACCAGTGGATATGTGTTCAAAATTTTCAGTGGAGAAATTAGTTGGATGAGTAATTGACAGACGGTCATAGCCCTGTCAACAACTGAAGTTGAATACATGACAGCCACTCATGGAAGAGAAGAAGCAGTATAGTTGTAAAGGTTGTGTTCAAGAATCAAGTTTGAGTAGAGAGATATCAAGATAAGTTGCGACAGTCAAATGCAATACTTCTGGAAAAGAACCTTGCTTATCATTCTAATACTAAGCACATTGATGTACAATACCATTTCGTGAGAGAGATGGCGGAAATCAACAAGGTGTTGTTGGAAAAAGTAGACATGTTGGAAAACATAACTAACTCTTTAACCAAGTTTGTGAGTGTTGTGAAGTTCTCTTGGTATAGAGAGGAAATGGGCATTGTTTCCCTGGTTCTATGAATGAAAGTTCAGAGGTATCATGGTTTCAGCAAAGAAAACAACAAGTGGGAGAATTTTGGGTTGTTATATTCTTTGGATTGAAATTCTATTCAAGGTGGATCGACTGACAGCCAAAGTCGAAGGTCAAGGTGGTTCAATTGGGTAAAGAAGAAATTGAAGGAATCAACAAGAAGTCGAAGGTCGAGGTGGTTCGATCAGGTTAAGATGAATTTGAAGGTCGAGGTGTCTAGATCAGGTAAATTCGAAGAGGTAAACCAATAAGAGGTTGACAGGCAGGAGTGGAAACTGGCTGAAGACTGAATGAAGGTCGACTAGTACTCGACTGGTAATCTGACTTGGTAGTCGACTATAACATAATCCTAAGATTCACGGGATTTGTAGCCAGTGATCTTCGTGGATCTGTAATCCTTTTTGGGTACCTTTTATTTAGGGTTTTTCCTACTGTAAATCATATAAATAAGGAATGTTGTAATGTTGTAAAAGATGATGAATGGCTAATCACCAAGAATAAATAAATGTAGAGGTTGTTGGTCATGTAGATGTAAGCCAAATTGGTTATAGGCTTGTTCTTGTATAAGAAAGAGGGTATGATGTTGATTGTGTCTTAGGTGTGGACCAAGGTTAGACATGTAACCTTTTATTCTGAATGAATAAGACAACAAGAGAGCAGAATGTTGAAGGAATGTTGGTTTTCCCGGTTTGGGTTTCGAGGGTAAAATATTTGTTTATTGTGTGTTTTCTTTGTCATTTACTTTCTTGACTAAATATTTATTCCTCTCTTTTGCTAGGTTTAGTGTGGAAGTGTTCCTCATTTCCTAACACAATCCTATAAGTAACATGTATCACATTTTGTGAAAAGGTTTCAACTATGGCTAAAGGTAGGGCAATAAAGCAATTTGTAGCCAAAAACTTCTGGTGAACTCCGTTAACACATGGGTGTCAAATTATATGTGTGAGTTTTGATTTATTTCTCGCTTGATTAAGTAGAGATTTAATTACACATATGCACATAATTATGACAATTTTCTCACATTTATAGGCAATACTTAATGATTATTTTCTCATGTTCACATGCGATTAAGCGTCAGTAAAATATCCTCATCATAGAATTTTTGTAGAGAAAGATCTCGCATAAATTCTCAGATCAAATAACAACTTGCATATTGTTGAATTCAAGGGACTAGAGAGTCCACAACACCAACATTTCAACCTCCTGTGGGGCTAGGCGGGAAGAGACGGGAATATCACCCTAAGATTGAATCCCCAGACAAGAAGACACATTGAGCTCCAGCCTAAAAATCCTCTAACCTACAGTCCAAGTGTGAGTCATTCGCCTTGTATTTTACTTTTTAATAATATTTGATTTTTATGCGATTTTATAATTTTATTACTTCTATGTGGGGTTTTATACATTTGAAATAACAAAATTAAATCTACTAAAGAGAATGCAATAATAAAATTTAAAAAAAAAATGAAAAAGGCATTTTTTTTATTTGTTTTAGCAAAAAGTGATTAAAGCAAAACTTAATGAAAAGGTAGAAGGAAGTTAGTGCTAAAGGGTATTTACAAGATGAATTTATTAAAAAAAAAAAAAAATCATAAACTACCAACATTATTTATAAAAATATAATAATTAGACATTTTACTTTCCCTTAAGTTAAAACAAGGTAAGCCACAAAAGAAACTAAACAATGGATAAGAAAGATACAAAAATTATACCAAAAATAAAATGACAAGAGATGAACTTATGTACATCATGTTACAAAGTCATAGTTCATTATTTATTTTGAATATATTTTTCTTTTTTTTCTTTTTTTGAATTTAAAGTGTTGAATTAATATAGACGGAGAAAGCAAAAAATTGATAGAAAACAAATAAGAAACAAATTTAAAGCGTAAGGATTTTGATCTCAAGTTAAAATTTCTCCTCATACAATTCATGGAGTTCTAAAATTACAAATCTCTACGAAGACTTGGGCCAGGTATATGGTCTTTAGCCATTCTAGAACAAGGTTACAATAGAAAAACCAAGAGAGAAAAGAAAGAAGAAAGCCTATCCAAATTGGGATGGAGTGATGGTGGTGATAACACAAGGTGAGAACATGCACATCAGAAACCTATTAGCGTTGAAATAATCAAGCTTAAATACAACAAAATGACAAGAAAGCATGTCACCTTATATAAAACCAACAAATATTATCCTTGCTTCATCCATTCACTGCTTTGCAAGATCCCCTGTTTCCGACAATCCGTCAATCCCTGCTGAAAAAGAGGATGGATGATAAATTCAAAAGAAACACCTCACTTCTCCAAGCATACCTCTATCAAAGTTTTCTCCTAAAAATATCTCTCCTAAAAAATTTTCCTCCTCTGCTTGTTGGGCATTGCTTCTTTTATCTCTTTTGGTGGACTATTCCTTCAATTAAGTAGTTTCATAAACTGAACTTGAACTATACAAGAACTGTATTAACATATTACTAAACAAAAATAATTTGTTTTTATTATCCCTGTGTCATTTGTTTGCACTTTCTTCAATAGTGTTTGAGGAAGTTCCAGCGGTTAGGGTTGGTATCAGTTTAACAAACTAAAATATTGTACGATCTAGAACTACCTGGGTAAAATATATTTTGTTATCTTTACCATAAAAATAATTGACAGATTTTATTATTACTCTTTCTTTTCAGGCACCGATTTTTGTTTGTGTAAGAGAGAGTAGTTGTTGTTGTTTAACAAATGCTTGAATTCTTTCAAACAAATCAATTTTGAGAATAAATCGCAAGTAGGATGAGCAGCATGAAATTCTTGGTATTTTGCACTAATATGATTTATTTATCTGCATTTGGTTCTTCATCCATTTCTTCTAAGTGTAGTTCTAACCATGAGACATTATGTCTATCATAATCATTGAATCTTTGTAATGACACAGAGATGATGCATCGTGTTCAATACGACCTGAGACATTTCTCATCGTTGATGTAAAATCTCACCAGACTCTGTGATGTGTATGGGCAGAATATTATAGAAGTAGCTTATTACCTCTTTGAAATCGTTGCAACTCACCCCAGCTTCTTCTGGGGCTTCTCGGCATGCTACCTCTTGAGCTCATTATTTGTGTCACCTCATTCCAAATACAAGAAAACTCATAGAAAACAACGGAATGCTTCCCTTCTAGTTTGTCTCTGCTAAATCTGTTGTTACCAGATAGGTTATTACATGGTCTTCCACCGATGACAATATAAAATCCTCCTACTATATCTATCAGTTCCTCTAGTACATCTCTGTTCAAATGTTGAACCTCTTCCTTCTCAATCAATCTACCTGTTTGGCTTGTTTTCCTCCACCAACTCCTAAGGATAAGCCTGCTCTTTGGACATGTTTCCACAACCACAACACATTTTAAATGTATTATAATATGATACAAAGAAACCTCTACACCGCCAATACCAGAAAATAGAGAAAGTACATTTAGTCCATCAGGATAAAATGGTTTCAAAACAGACAAATGGTATGCAAGTATGTCTGTCTGGAATGCATTACCCAGACATTGTAAGCGATCAATTCAAGAATTTGCTCCATGAGTGTGATCTTTTTCAAATCCTAATATGAGATCTATCTCATGAGGTTCCAGGGGGGCATCTGACCTGAGTTCTTGGCATAATACATCACTACCTTGTCTTGTGCATATGCAATTCAGTTTTTCTCTATCATCCCATGGTAGCCAATACTTTTATGTTTGAGGAAATGATTCATTAATTGTCATAGGATGCAGAGGCAAGACTTGAAATCATCCATCTATAGGAAGGCTATGAACATAGCCTCTTTGCCTCCTAGAAGCTGAAAAAAAATTAGAGTCCACGAACTCTGGCTCTATGCGACCCAAATGTCGAGATATTGTCTTCCAAACATCCTTCGGTTCCATGGCCACATTTTCAAAGTAGAAAAATGGTGTTACGCATATAAATGGCTTTATCTCCTTAGGATGTTGTCCCGCGGGGTATAAATAAACTCCAAACCAAATGTGTCCCCCGGGGATGGACGATGGAGCATTACATGTTCATAATTCAGTTCAAATTGCACCTTGACTTTTTTATTTTTCAATAGTTTTTTCTGTTGCACTCCATGCGCTTTCTTCTCCAATGAGGATGACCCTACTTTCGAACCATTCCAGTTGATTTTCTGCTTTCTTTTACAAAATTTACTCCAATATAGATCTTCCTCTTGTGCCTCCACCCCCTTATCCTTGAAATTCTCAATAATTGCTTCCAAATATTCATAGCTTTCTACCGAACGTAGATGAGCTTCAATAAAATATACCAATTCAACTATTGGAGTATCAATCCCATTTATGTCAACAACTGAAGAGACTTCGATTTCAAAATATCCCATCTCCAATAGTTGAGCCTTAATATCATCCACTTGAGAATCGCCTAGTTGAGCCTTCTCTTCAGTCATAATTAGAATATTTAAAGAAAGACACATGAAGGATGTGTTGGGAAAGTAAGATGCATTAAGGAAAAAGTGAGTCATGTATAGATAAAGGAGTTATATGTTGGTTTTTTACATAATATAACTCTTAAAAACTTGCTCACTTTTCTTTGATTAAAATGAGATCACTTTGATAAGGTGAGACATAGGAAAACAAAGGGTGATGAGGGTAGTGTATACGGGGACAAAGGAAGATGTGAGAGTCTAAACATAAGGAAAAAATGTGTAAAATATGCTAGCATTAATCATGTGAGGAGTGGAAAAGGGCCATTTTTAGTGATAGGTTTACAAGCCAAGTGCCACTAACATTGTGCTAACTTAACAGGAATAAGTGAAACTTTGCACAAGTAGTGTGATTTGGGAGGGAGCCTGGAAACTCTTTGTCGGTTAATCATTATTGACCAAAATCATCGTCAACAATTTCCAACCAACAGATGCGCTTCGCTTACAGTGGCGTGCAAACTTGAAACAATAAACTTACGATCCTTGATTCTTTGAAGGAAAGGGGAAGGGGAGGGTAACGATGGGACTGGGGGTGACTCAATGTAAAATAAGAAGAGGTTGATAGGGTTAGGTGGACCAGGTTATACAATATGGGGAGACACGATGAAGATCAAGGGATTCATGGTCAGGACTTCCTAGAATAATTCATGAAAAGTGGTAAGTATGAGGGGGTTTTGTCTTGTTGTATAGCCCGAAGGGACAACTCTTTGGATCTTTCTAAAATGATTAGAAAGCTAGATAAATTGTCGTGAATGTGTGTTGATGGAAAATCCCAAGCTTAACACTGAGCATCCACAACGTGTATGCTAGAGGCGTCTCAAAAAGGAGGGGAAGGATAAAGGGAAAGAAGGAAGATGGGGACAGGAGTGATGATTGTGACGAGCCAAGATGTCTCGCATAGAAAGCGCATATTAGGCAAGCGAGGGATTATGACAAAAGAAGGCTACTTGGTTCACCTGCAAGTCTATTGTCCACCAAAATAGATTTGGTCAATCAGTTAAAAATATACAGATAGCCTACATTTTAATATCAGCAATCATTTCTCCATCACTTCTGACCATCAAAAGGGAAAAAAAGAAAAGAAATCAAAAGAAACAGAATAAAAACAAAAGCGAGAAAATAACTGAATAATTGTGACGTCAATAAAAACTAATCTACCCTTTCCGTTCATTTTTATCATTTTATTATTATTATTATTATATATTGTTTATTTATGTACAGAGGAAAAGAAAACATTAGCTTGGACTCAAGTCGCATGAAATTTAGCGTAAAGGAATGTGTCGCCTGCTTTGCATGCGGATCTTATGACTTGAAAAAAATTGTGCACAGAAGGACTGCCAATATGCCAACCAACATATGTGTAAGGTGAGGAGAAATGACTAATCAATACCCAAAAGAAACGATTTCCAATCTCCAAGACATGCCAACCAATAGATGCTTTGCATTTAATACTAAAAGTATCGATTGGATCAAATTTAATATTTAAGGTTTGTGTGTCCAAGAGTTGGTCAATGAATTCATCGAACAAATTAGTATGATCTTTACGAATCTTTCCATCAAGAACAGGGTCGTCATAATTCAAAGAAGATTCATAAAGTGGGTTCAAAAACATAGGGATTTCTTTAAAATAGTCATCTTCATTGAAGGAAGAAGTGCACCTAGGAGGAATATGCCTACTAGCGTCAAATTCCTTAACCTCTCTTGATCGAAACAATGGATTAACAATGATGCCATACAATTTAAGACCATGATTGAATTCATAAATATCTTCAAAAGTGAACTCCTCAGATGTATCATTAAAGTCATGTTGGTTTCCATTAATTTGTATTGACCACTCATTAGCATCATCGACAAATAAAAATGTGTCCTAATTAGGTTTAATGTGGTCAAAATTGAATTCTTCAACCACATAATCAAATTTACCATCATATGCATGCAGATCAGAGGCTCGAAATGAAAGATGATTTTGGGGTTGAGTTTTTTCATGAGGTTTAAGAGGGGTAATTTTTGGGATGTGAGAGGTAGATTGATCATTAAGAATCATTATATAATCATGATCCTCTTCACATCCGAGCTCTTGACCACAAATAGTGAATTCATTATAAATATGCCCTAGGAGAGAGGGCTCCCAAGACATACTCCCAGCATGATTTGAAGATCGAGATTCAAGAAAAAATATGTGATCATGTAAACTCTTAATGGCGGGGATTAAAGAAGACAAATCTTTGTGAAAATTAGGAATACCAAAGGAGAAGCTTGTTCTACAGATTTTCTCTTCGAAGTCGAGACAAGTGGTTAGAGCTAGCTCTAGGTTTTGAACGTTGTTTTCTTCCAACCGCCATTGGTAAAGAGGAGGTATAAGTTCATAATAATACAACAAGGAAGCCAAGTTGGTAGGGCAAATAGACATAGGAATTGAATTATATAATTTGTTAAAATTAAGGTTAAAGGTAAGAATGCTTTCATTATCCTTCATATGTAATTGATTAAATCTCTTAAGATGCTTGTATGGATTATCTAAATGTCCAAAGGTAGAATTAAACCAATAAGAAAGTTCAAACCATGTAGAGATGCATTCATCGGGGAGGTTGGAAAATAAATAAGTGGCATTACCCTGAAGGGAATTCATGAACAAAAGCATGCAACTATCATTATCATTAACTCTGAGAATGGTGCAAGCATTTGAGAATGCATGAATATGTTCAACCATTGTAACAGTTTCGTCGCCGTGAAAGAGAGGCAAACGATTCTTGAATTTGTGAGGTAAAGGATTAATCGGGTGAGCAAACTTCAAGGGGGTGGGCATGAACCATGGGGAATTATTTAGGTCTTCTTCAAACTCAAAAATCCCATACTTGCAAATGACTTTCCCGGGGTTATTTGTTGAAACCACAAGATTACAACCACCAAACAAGCTTCCAATCGGTTGAGATATTGAGGTCTAAGAAAGATAAAAGTAAATTTGAAATAATTAAAACAAAACTAGGAATGAAGCATTGAACAGTCGTCCCTAGTATGGTCGCCAAAAAATATGTTGATGTCAAGGGACTAGAGAGTCACCAACACCAACATTTCAACCTCTCGTGGGGCTAGGAGGGAAGAGACAGGAATATCACCCTAAGCTTAAATCCCCATACAAGAAGACACATTGAGCTCCAGGCTAAAAATCCTCTAACCTACAGTCCAAGCGTGAGTCCTTCGCCTTGTATTTTACTTTTTAATAATATTTGTTTTTTATGCGATTTTATAATTTTATTACTTCTATGTGAGGTTTTATACATTTGAAATAACAAAATTAAATCTACCAAAAAGAATGAAATAATAAAATTTTTAAAAAATGAAAAGGAATTTTTTTTATTTGTTTTAGCAAAAAGTGATTAAAGTAAAACTTAATGAAAAGGTAGAAGGAAGTTAGTGCTAAAGGGTTATTTACAAGATGAATTTGTTAAACAAAAAACTAATTCATAAACTACCAAAATTATTTATAATAATATAATAATTAGACATTTCACTTTCCCTTAAGTTAAAACAAAGTAAGCCACAAAAGAAGCTAAACAATGGATAAGAAAGATACAAAAATTATACCAAAAATAAAATGACAAGAGATGAACTTATGTACATCATGTTACAAAGTCATAATTCATTAATATATTTTTCTTTTTTTATTTTGAATTTAAAGTGTTGAATTAATATAGATGGAGAAAGCCAAAAATTGACAGAAAACAAATAAGAAACAAATTTAAAGCGTAAGGATTTTGATCTCAAGTTAAAATTTCTCCTCATACAATTCATGGAGTTTCAGAATTACAAATTTCTTTGAAGACTTGGGCCAGGTATATGGTCTTTATCCATTCTAGAACAAGGTTACAATAGAAATACCAAGAGAGAAAAGAAAGAAGAAATCTTTGCCAAATTGGGATGGAGCGATGGCGGTGATAACACAAGGTGAGGACTTGCACATCAGAAATTGATTAGCACTGAAATAATCAGGCTTAAATACAACAAAATGACAAGAAAGCATTTCACCTTATATAAAACCAACAAAGCTTATCCTCGTTTCATCCATTTGTTGCTTCATAAGACCCCCTGTTGCCGACAATCCCGTCAATCTACTGAAGAAAAAGAGGATGGATGATAAATTCAAAAGAAAAACCTCATTGCTCCAAGCATACCTCTATCAAACTTTTCTCCTAAAAATATCTCTCCTAAAAAAAATTCCTCCTCTGCTTGTTGGGCGTCGCTTATTTTATCTCCTTTGGTAGATCGTTCCTTCAGTTAAGTAGTTTCATAAACCGAACTCGAATTGTCCAGGAACCGTCTTAACATATTACTAAACAAAAATAATTTTTTTTTTATTATCCCTGTGTCATTTGTTTGTGCTTTCTTCAATACTGTTTGAGAAAGTTCCAGTGGTTAGGGTTGGTATTAGTTTAACAAACTAAAATCCTATACGATTTAGAACTTCCTGGGTAAAATATATTTTGTTATCTTTATCATAAAAATAATTGATAGATTTTATTATTACTCTTCATTTTCACGCGTCGATTTTTGTTTGTGTAAGAGAGATTAGTTGTTGATGTTTAACAAATGCTTGAATTATTTCAAACAAATCAATTTTGAGAATAAATCACTAGTAGGATGAGAATCATGAAAGTCTTGGTATTTTGCACTAGTATGATTTCTTTATCTCCATTTGGCTCTTCATCCATTTTTTCTAAGTGTAGTTCTGACCATGAGACATTTTGTCTATCATAATCATTGAATATTTGTAATGACCCAGAGATGATGTAGCACGTCCAATACAACCTGAGACATTTCTCATCGCTGATGTAAAAGCTCCCCAGACTATGTGATGTGTATGGGTGGGCTATTATAGCAGTATTTTATTACCTCTTTGAGATCGTTGCAACTCACCCTAGCTTCTTCCATAGCTTCTTGGCATGTTGACTCTTGAGCTCATTATTTGTGTCACCTCCTTCCAAATATGAGCAAACTCATAGAAAACAGTGAAATGCTTCCCTTCTAGTATCTCTCTGCTAACTATGGTGTTACCAGATAGTTTATTACACAGGATTCCACCAATGGAAAGATCAAAGCCTCCTACTATATCTATTATTTCCTCTAGTACATCTATGTTCAAATATTGAACCTCTTCCTTCTCAACCAGTCTACCTATTTGGCTTGTTTTCCTCCACCAACTCCTGAGGATAAACTTGTTCTTTGGACATGTTTCCACAGCCACGGTGCATTTGAAATGTATTCCAATACGATACAAAGCAACCTCTGCACCACTAATACCAGAAAATAGAGAAATTATGTTCAGTCCATCAGGATAAAATGGTTTGAAAATAGATAAATGGTATGCAACCATGTCTGTCTGGAATGCATTACCCAGACATTGTAAGCGATCAATTCGAGAATTTTCTCCACGAGTGTGATCTTTTTCAAATCCTAATATGAGATCTATCTCATGAGGTTCCATGGGGGCATCTGACCTGAGTTCTTGGCATAATACATCACTACCTCATCCTGTGCATATGCAATTTAGTTTTTCTCTATCATCCCATGGTGGCCAATACTTTTCTGTTTGAGGAATTGCTTCATGAATTGTCATAGAAGGTAGAGGAAAGAATTGAAATCATCCATCTATAGGAAGGTTGTGAACATAGCCTCTTTTCCTCCTAGAAACTGAAAAAAAAATTAGAGTCCACGAACTCTGGCTCTATGCCACCCAAGTGTCGAGATATTGTCTTCTAAACATCCTTCGGTGCCATGGCCACGTTTTCAAAGGAGAAAAATGGTGTTCCACGTATAAATGGATTTATATCCTTAGGACACCATCCCACAGGGTATAAAGGAACTCCAAACCAAATGTGTCCCTAGGGGGATGGACGATGGATCATTACATGTTCATAATTCAATTCAACTTGTTCAAATTGCACCCTAACTTTTTTATTTTTCAATAGTTTTTTCTGTTGCACTCCATGCGCTTTCTTCTCCAATGAGGATGACCCATCTTTTGAACCATTCTAGTTGATTGTCTTCTTTCTTTTACTCCAATATAGATCTTCCTCTTGTGCATCCACCCCATTATCCTTGAAATTCTCAATAATTTCTTCCAAATCTTCGCTGCTTTCTACCAAACGTAGATGAGCTTCAAGAAAATCTACCAATTCAACTATTGGAGTATCAATCCCATTTATGTCAACAGCTAAAGAGACTTCGATTTTAGAATACCCAATCTCCAATAGTTGAGCCTTAATATCATCCACTTGAGAATCTCCTAGTTGAGCCTTCTCTTCATTCATAATTAGAATATTTAAAGAAAGGCACATGAAGGATGTGTTGGGAAAGTGAGATGCATTATGGAAAAAGTGAGTCATGCATAAATAAAGGATTTATATGTTGGTTTTTTACATAATATAACTCTTAAAAACTTACTCACTTTCCTTTGATTAAAATGAGATCACTTTGATAAGGTGAGACATAGGAAAACAAAGGGTGATGAGGGTAGTGTATGTGGGGACAAAGGAAGATGTGAGAGTCTAAACATAAGGCGACAATGTCTCAAATATGCTAGCATTAAGCATGTGAGGAGTGGGAAAAAGGGCCATTTTTAGTGATAGGTTTACAAGCCAAGTGTCACTAACATTGCGCTAACTTAACAGGAATAAGTGAAAATTTGTGCAAGTAGTGTGATTCAGAAGGGAGCCTGGCAATGCTTTGTCGGCTAAGCATTGTTGACCAAAATCATCATCAACACATGCCAATAAAACATAATTGAAATATTGATTATTTGTATTGTTGCATTGAATTGAACGTCAATTATTTCATATCATTTTGTTTTAAAATAGATTAGTTTAAACATTCTATTTTTTAAATTTTGGGGGGTAGAATTCGAAAGCAATAGGATTTTGTAGTGTGTTGAATATATTTCTACATTCAAAAATTCAATTTAAGAAATGGAAATTTTCAATTCCATTAAAAATTGTGTAACTAGATTCTCGTGATAATTGATTAAAAATTTCCAACAAGTAAAATGTTTAAACTTTCACTCTTAAAATTATTTAAAACATAATTTCAAGGAATCACAAGAAACAAATTCCTTTCAATGATCCAAATTTACAATTGAGTTAAAGTCAAATATTTGGATGAGACGTATACTATGTAATCAAATTCATACTTGAATGACAACCAAATTGCTTTTAAAATGATCATTATTTTATTGAAGTTAGAAAAGGAATTTTCAAAAGAAAGGACCTTGGGATACAATGTATGAGAGATCATCATTGAACAATGAGTAGACCTTGTGAAGCTTTAACGAGACAAGATTAGTGAACATAATTTTTTTGGCATGCACAATCCACTTGTTTTTTTATTAAAGTTAGGGAAGGAATTTTGAAAATAAAGAACCTTAGGATACAGTGTATGAGATATCATACAAGACAAGATTAGTGGACGCAATATTTTTGGTAGGCACAATGGACACTACACCATGTGGTGTATTTTCTATTGTACACGGATCACATCACACACACACACAGACAATGTTTTGTGAATACTGGAAGAGAGAGAATGTGTATTTATAACTTGTAGATAATCGTTCATCATGTATGTTTTCCTTGCTTTTTCTAAATACATGGTTGCAAGAATCTAGAGGAAATCCTTCTTTCCACATTGTAAGCACACATAGATTTTATTATACAACCCTTAGGAATAATGACAAAACAATGTGGGTACCTTGTAACAGTGAAATCGGTTTGATATTTTTCAAGATCTGTATTTAGGTTTTTTTTCTTAAGTTTTCCAAACAAGTATAACCTTGAAAACAACTCCAACAATCTCATGTGATAATCCTTAAAATAACAAGTTTGTATGATATGTATACTTTGTAATCACATTCATGCGAATTCAATTTGAAATCATTTAAAAGCCATAGTCTTTTAAGTTATTGCGGGGATTTTGAGGACGTTCTTCATCAGTCATATTGAAAGTTTCATCATTCATTAGTGTGGATAACCAAGAACCACCATACATTGAATCACTTATAAACCTTTCCATTATCGATAGAATGCATGCTCCCTGCATTAACAACACGTATACTACATATCGCTAAGTGGAAATTTTCATGCATTTCCCTTTACTGTTGTGGTAGCAAGTTTTGTCATCGATTATCATTCATTACACTAGGAGCATGGTTCAGATTATTAATTTCATGCATTGCAATTTATTAAAATATTAGATATTAGTTATTTATTGTATAGGCCTTCCTAGGACAGCGATGGTGTTATAGCCCACCATTTAGGAGGAGGAGGTATTTCCTTTAGTTCCTTCACCATTTTTGGAAGTGATAGCCACACTTGAGCCTCCTTCCTCATCATTGCTAGAGGTGGTTTTTTTTGGAGAAAGAGGCCTTTGTCGACCAATAGAAAATCAATGAATGACCCAAACGAAGGAGAAATAATGGCCTCAACATAATCGTTACTGCAAAGAAACATGGTAGAAACAATGGGTGACTGATATTGGAATACAAAACATTACATCCAGCATGAGAGTGTGCACAAAATCTAGAGTCAAAGGTATTGAAAATCACAATGTTGGGATACTAAGGCACAGGATGATAAATTAACAAGGGGAGGATCATGCATGCAAATAACACATTGGTTCCCAAGGCATGTTAAACCTATATTTAAATATTTCCTATATTCAAAAAATATGCTCTTAATTTGTGTTTTTCCTCAGAGAGTATAGAAATTCAAGGAAGATCATGTCACATTCATGTTTCAAATGTTGTGTCTATGATAAAATGAAATACCTACCGCGTGATTCGTCGAGCATTTGCAATTCACAGATTCTTTGAAGTTTGGAAGTTTGGCACATGTGAAAGGATCTCTCAAAAAGAGGCTAAATATATGTCATTCATTTTGTTTGTTGTGGTCAACCTTGGGAGAGTGCAATCAACCATGAATGAGACTACATTGGCACAATTACAAAATAGGCATGGCTACAATGTACATCAATAAATAAAGTTGGGTTAGACCTCGTTAATACATATGCCTGGTTATTTGCTTCCTATCAATTTTTCCAGATCGACTGCTACCTATTGTGAGTAGATTGTGTGGATACACTAACCAGATAGAAAATAGCCACGAGATTTCTCTAGGGAATATATGTCTTCTCTCTTTTGAATCTACTTGGTGGATACAGTAGATACATTAGTTGGTGCGGCTAGGTGAATGTTTGCATTAGTAGCTCATGTGGTACACCATGTAAACTTAACTCATGGGATGGTTGGTAGGTACAAACTTTGCACAAAACCCATGAACATCAAATCCACCAAACATCACCATGTTTCAGCCATGAGAGGCACACAAAGTTGCTCTTTTCCACTTTCATATGGTAAGTAATGCTCAAAATATTTCAATCTTCATTACTATGATCAACCCAAGTTCTATTCCATAGAAGAAATGTGTCTATGTAGGAACAAAAATGAAATAAATTCACCACTACATATGGGTGGATTATTCCACGAAAATTTTCCACGCTTCCACTAGTTTCATTATTTTTTTTAAACAGGGCGAGATTTTCATGGATATTTCCACGAAAGTTCGTCGCAATATCGACGAAAATCTTAATTTAACCTAGTCGGTATTTCCGTCGCTATAGCGACGAAATTTCGTGGCAAAATTTTTCCTATCTCATTGGTCGATGTTAGCGGCTAGTTGACTATTTTATCTATATATACGTGACTTTAAGAGACTTTGTGACACAATTGCTATAGTTGCCACACTGTTCTTGGCTTTTGTTTGAGATGTTTATTTTTTCCGTCACCCACCGGTTGAACAAATCCAATTCTCGATCTACATAGCTCGGATTTTGAACTTGCAAGGTTAGTATGTTATTTTTTATTGATGTACTCATTTAACTTGTAATTTTTTTTTCAAATGTCCAAATTGCATTT
>JASDQU010737151.1:376205-386494 GCA_032191745.1 Picea mariana | reverse complement strand
GATGAGCCATAAATTAGTCTGCTTCATGCTCTTCCCCGGATTCAAACAACTTACGACCCGCTCTGCCTACATAAACCCGAGTATGACATCAATATCTCATAAATCCATTGCTGTTCTATCATCTTCAATTTCAATGACTTAATTTCATGGTTCAATCTGGAGACCAATTAAGCATAATACATGGTTCAATCTGATACAAAATACCCAAGTCATCGCCATGCAGGTTGTTTAACATTTTCTTCTATGTGTGAATTGACTTAAAAAAGGTTCTTCCCAACAAAATCCTCATTAAGAAAACACCAGTAGAATTTCAAGGAACTGGTTACTGTCTGTTCAACCAAAGTTTACAAAACCAGCAAACAGGCTATGGAGTCTGGACCATAACGTTGTCTGCTAAAACCAAATTCAATTTAGATGATTAGGATTGCTCTAGATCCTTAATGTCAAGGATCGCCTGTCTCATCTCCATTAACAAGATAAAATGCGCTTTTTTCAGACTCTTGTCTCAAATACTAATTTGCATACTCTCTTGGTGTGTTCAATTTACCTCTCAGGGAAGATGAAGATATAAAATGGGAACACCTGTGCGAAATAACTTAAGCAGGAAAGTGGAAGCCTTCACTGGTGCTTTCAGGAAAGTCGAAGCCTTCACTGGTGCTTTTGGAGGCCCTGGCCCTTCATCTTACTATTAAACAATTTTTCTAGCTCGTCATGGCCCCCAACCTCTTCCAGTTCCTGTGACACTCAAAAATCAATAAACTGTCCATATATATTCACTTGAGCTTACACATGAATAACTCCAACCATACATGAATAATGAAATACACTGTTACAAACAATTACAAGGGAAGAAGCAAACTCACTTTTGGTCCAAGGAAAAGACCATATGGCACACCATTAAACTTATCTGCATGATGAAGCTGCAGTTGCATTTAAACAAATCTATATGAGATTTATTAGTTACTGGAAATAAATCTATGTAAAAGTCACAAATAGATGAATAAATCTACAGAGCCATGATCTGGAATCTAGGAACAAACCTGATGTGCAGCTGCTACCTTAAGAAGATATGGAACATCAGCAATAGGTCCAACAGGAAAGCGACGATGAACAAGCCCATCATGGACAAACATATATGCCATCCCAAAAACGGTGATACCAAGCCCCTGAGGAAATTTTCAAAATGCATGGTAAATTTTGATAATAGTGTTACTGTTGTGGAAAATCACCTTGACATAGCTGTTAAGTCAAACTTGGTTGAAATTTACAGTGATCACAGCATTCTTAAAGAATACTGTCAATTTAGAAACTGTGTGAATTTCAATGATAACAACAGACAAAACATAGGACAGTACTTACAGCACCAAAGCAAAGACCTGGCACAAAACCTTTGTTAAAGAATCCATAAGCCATTAGTGCAATGGCAGGAACAGCATTGATGATAGCGAACACATCATTCAACTCAAAAGGTCCCTCCCTTGGCCGGTGATGAGACTGCCAAAAGAAAGTGGATTCTCAATTACAATATAAAACTAACATCTCCGCAGATCTGGAATCAATGGCGCAAAAGGGCATTACATATTGCAAAACCAATCTACTATGTTACAGCTGGGTTGTTCCGTTAAAGGTCAAATCTTTGTCCACCTTTCTGTAAGCTGTAGTTATACCTCATGCATATGCCACAATGAGGCATGCCATAGAGCTCGGTGAGCCCAACGGGCCCAAAATTCCATTCCAACCTACAGAAGCAGCAGATATGGAGTTATTAGAATAAGTTCGTTCCAAATATAATATCAACAGCCCAAGTAGAAAACTTGCACATACCGTGGCTCCCACTGCTAATGCAAATGTGCCAAAGATCTCTGGGTAGGGAACCTCTGCACCCTGCATACAAACTACATTACAGACCAACCAAGGCAATATACTCATATGCTCATTAGAAAAGAAAAGGCACAAGCTATCCTGTAGCACAGACCCATCTAAACCTGGGTCTGATATCTACTTGGAGGTGAAAGAATTAACAGTCTATTGTCAGAATTGTGAAATGTAAGCATTCAGAAGATGGGAAAAGTGCTAGTTGGGGATGAGAATTGAACACCAAACCTGCATCTGCCAAACAAATCGGTAGTAAACAGCACCAGCGGCCATACTAGTAATACCAATGCTGGAGGCAACGGCAGCAAAGAAATAGGCGTGGCGTTCGGCCTTCCTCCTGGCGGCTCTTTTATCCCACTGCATTTTATTCTCATTCTCATCTACTCTACTGCTTAACGAATCTGCAAATTCAGTTACAGTGGAATCATCATCCTCGATGGATTCTGATTCCGTCTCTTGTTGTTGGGATTTTTCAGTCAAGGCAAAGAACAGAGGCAGCACCTTCCTTCCCCCACGGAATTCAGAAAAAACACGGACAGAACGGTGCCCGTTTCTGTTAACTGAAGAAGCTCTTGCAAACGCAAGATCATAACGATAAACCGCCCTGCCCAGTGGTGCTGCAGCCGGTTTGATTAACGCAGGAAGAGGTGAGAGGATCGAATCGCACCTTAACAATCCGCATGAAGATGAAACACCGCTCATCATCTCCATTTATCCGCACCACCACTACCTTTGCTGGTGGGCTTGGTACTGTTCCCGGATTCGAACCTGGCACCTGCTCCCTCGTAGCCGCTTGATCGACGACCAGTTTGCCAGAGGTTCTGAGAGGACATGCTCACGGGAAGGTGGCCTTTTTAACCCATGTGTAAATGTTCCCGTCTTATCTTTTAGTTTTGAAGTTAACTATGTTGTCCACGTGTCAAACCACTGATCTTTCTCCAGATTCCCTGATCGTGATGATCGGGCAAACTTCGCGACTATGCCCGTAATTTTATACGTCATTTATGTAATCATTACACAATTTTTATATATTACAAATATTGACGATAAAAAGGTTCCATCACTTTCCCAAGTGAGAGTGACATTGATTTTCTCGATTTGGAAAAAAACAGTTGTGAGAGCTTGAACGGTAAATATGTTTTTAAATAAGCGGATTTTTAATATATATTGAATAATAGCTTACTTAATTAATAAAGAGAAAGTTGAAAAGATTTAAAATTATATATATATATATATATATATATATATTTTTATAAGAGAGGTTTTTTTATATTTTTTTTTAATTTAAAAAAGTTATAATGGATTGAGATTATATAATAATAATAATAATAATCTATTTTTAACCGCTCAGGGATTTGACTGGTAAAGTTTACGAAGGTATACATACCCTACTCCCTTCTGGATTTGAACCTGTGATCTCTTAAGAGGAAACACATGTTCTTAATCATTAGGCTCTCTTAAACTATATAAGCTAGGTTCAAATTCAAATTCAGTTGATTGTTATAACTTTTAAATGGATGCCAACTATTTACAAGCCAAATAATTAAATTTTATTAAATTAAAAAAAAACAAAACAATATAAATATCAATTATCAAATATCAAATACTTAAAAAATGCTATGTGCGTGCTTATGGATCTCAACACGAATAAACAATATATTTTTCTAACTTGTTATCACTTTTCTCATGTTTTAATTGTATTGTTACATTTACTTAATCAATGTATATTCATTTTAATTCAGGATTTATCATACATTGAGAGATCAATTTTTCCTGGGTACAAATCTTTTCTGAGAGATCAAATCTTTTCAGATACAATCCTTTTCTTGTAGGTATAATTTTTTCTTAAAATTTTTTTAATTTAAAAAATATTCTCACCTTGAAAAACTTGATCCTTTCCAAATATAATAAATAAATCTAAAGATAAGATATATTTAAATTAGTTTTTATAAATAAATCTAAAGATAAGATATATTTAAATTAGTTTTTATATATGTGTGAAGTGTCAACTTTATATTAAATATGGAAAGAATACCCCTGAACTATTAAAAAAAACACTTATAAACACAATATTATAACCATTATTATTATAATTTATTATTTATATTATTACAATTTATATTATTGAATAAAATGTTATAAATTTGTGTTGCAAATCTATGAATGCAGTTACGGTATAAAACTCTTCGTCACAAATCCCTATAGATTTGTATACATAATCCATCTAAATGCTATGTACGGGAATATAATATTACTTTTCATATAGTTTCACTTTTGAGTTTATAAAGGATATTATATCAAAGTAATAATAATATATAAGAAGATGTTGAAGCATGAAAATTATTAATGTTTCCACACCTAAGACCATGTGCATGCCTTGTCTCATGTGATAATAATATATAAGAAGATGTTGAAGCATGAAAATTATTAATGTTTCCACACCTAAGACCATGTGCATGCCTTGTCTCATGTGATATAAAGTTCTTTACAAATCCAATGCACTTGATTTAGAAGTGTCTTGAAGCCAAGAAAGGGGGTCCCTTTTGCAAAAATAAACAAGGGAAAGCCAAGAAAGTGGGTCCCTTTTTCTATAAGAAACAAGGGAAACGAGAGGGGCCACTGCCTTTTTTGTTAGCTAGCCTGGCTAGACAAAACAAGGGAAACCATAGGGGTCATATTCCTTTTTGCAACTTCTTTATGTATATAGCATTAACTTTGAGTATAATAAAAATGAAATAGTTGAGTTTGTTACATATGAGTAATCATTTTTAAAGCTAAATTTCTACAATAGATATAACAAAATGTAAACTTATTTTTTACAAAGTATATTTGAATTTTTGTTACAAAGTATTTGTTACAAGAAAATTACATGTTACATTGACATGGTTTAATGTGAAATTATCTTTTATATATATATATATAGAAGTCACCATAAGTTGTTGATAACTTTGGTGTTGTATTACAAGTATTTTTCACATGTGATGTCTGCTAGTACAAAGCAAAGTCTTTTAAACATTTTGTTTGTAAGAATATATATTTTCACATTTGTTGGAGTAATTGTCTTTTTTATATATAGAAGTCATTATAAGTTGTAGATAACTTTGGTGTTGTCTTACAAGCATTTTTCACATGTAATGTGTGTTGGTACAAAGCAAAGTTTTTTTAACATTTTGTTTAAAAGAATATATGTTTTTGTCACATTTGTTGTAGTATGTATGAGGTATTGATATGGATCGGTGGTGATTTTCCAAGTCAACTAACAACAAAAAATGTTTATAGTGCTTTAGAGACAAAACAATGGATAAATAAGATTGGAGGATGGAGGAAAAAAACTATGGGTATCGGACTATCCACAAAAACTCAAACTCTTTGTTTGGTTGGTTGCAGAAAACAAAATCCTCACATGGGCTAATTTATAACATAGAGGACTTATAGGACCAGGTTTATGCCAGTTGTGCAAAAAAAATTGGGAGTCTGTAAACCATTTGTTCGTGAATTGCTCATTTACTATTTTTGTTTGGGACAAAATCAAAGTAGCAATTCCTCTCTCATCTGGGTGGAATGGTACAACAGTTACTGAGTGTTTTAAATTCTGGATTGATCATAATCGAGCATACCCTTCCTTGTCATCCTACATCTGTTGGTACATCTGGATTGAAAGAAATTACTCCATCTTTGAAACAGGAAATCCTTCTATTCAGAAGGTGGTCTACAAATCTCTAGCCACACTGGATGGCTTCAAGAAAAAGGTTAAAGTACCAGTCCCGAGATTACCTAACGGATTGACAACTGAGAAAAATATTATTGGGTGGTTTGATGGGGCTGCTCAACATAATGGTGAACAAAGTAGGACAGGTAGAGTGATAAAGATTAGTGATTATACAACATATAAATGGACTATAAATTGTGGACATGGAACAAATACCAGAGCTGAGATTATGGAGGTATGGGCAACACTTACCTTGGCCTCTCGGTTATCTTCTATGAAATCCTTGTCCTTGGAGACTCCAAAATAGTCATAGATTGGATAAAGGGGAAAGGTTCATTACAGGTTGTCACCTTGGACTGCTAGAAGGAAAGGATAGTTGCTCTCATCAATCTCTTCAAGACTATTTCCTTTGGCCATGTTTACAAAGAAGAAAATCAAGAGGTGGATCAGTTATCAAAACAGGCACTCCTGAAGCATCCTGGGAACATTGCATACTATCTATGTGAAAAGGGTCATGAGGGCCCTACTATGTTTTTAAGTTTATACTAGAGAGGGTGCTTTTTATTTTTTTGTAGGGGGATGTCTTTTGTGTTGCATGATGATCAAGCTATATGAAGCCTTATATATACAATGTATTTATGGTACTCATATAGACAATTGGAGTGTTAGTTGGGGGTTTTAGTACCCATTATTCAATAGTATATGTGTTGAATAGCTCAAGGCAACTATGGGAACTTTTTAATGTAAAAGTCTGATATGTGAACAATTATATTTTCAATATAAATATAAAGAGAAATTTTATGTGGAAAAAAAAATGCTAGAGGTATTGCAAATACCAAGAGTATGTAAAAGGTGTTGATTGTTGAAAGTTTGTATGTTTAAGTGTAAATTTTCTATCTATTGTTCTAGTTTTTTAAGGTCTTTTGCATTTTGTACARATGGGAACTAATGGATMTGAATGAGTGGTTGTTATTGTCAACATGATTGCTCCCTATTTCTCATCATCATACATTGTTGTTAATAAATAATGTTTCGTACAAAATTTATTAATCGTTATATGAATGTGTATGTTCCAACACTTTACCTGTAATCATTTTTTTTYTATCATCCCYTACTCTTTTTGTRTTCAAAGTTGTAATGAATGTTGAATTGCAAGTGCATAGTGTTTTGTCCCATTCTATGMTTCCCTTAATTMTATTTCTAAATAAGAGCATCAAAGTCTGTTTCTTTGAAATTCAATGATTGATTGAAGCRAGCTAAGAAGCAAAAGTTGAAAATAGATAAAAATGCAATTCAATAGAATGTAAGAGTATTTTATTTTCAAGAAGAAAAAAAAGCGAGTAATGTTTTTTAATAATATGAAAACGATAAAAAAAAAATTGAACTTAATGTTGCTCTGTCCTCTTCCAAATTGCTAGGTTTGATTTTGAAGACATATTGCTCCAATTCCAAACATGGTTGCTTTATTGTTGTATTGATATGAATATGTACTCTTTGTGGGCATGTAGTAAGTTATATGTAGTTATTAATTCATATAGAACTAATGTACAATTACACTCGTTGTGATCATACGTAGCTTTAGGGGTGATTCTAAAATTTGCAATTTATACCCATTGACCTTCAACAGAATATTATTCATGTTGAGAAACAAGGTCGTCTAGTTTATCAAACCAACATGCAATTATTGCATGTTATATGATATGTTAATAATTGTTTTGTAGGTGTTAGGGTTCGGTGCGAGTGTTAGGGTTCGGTGCTGGTGCGGAGTGTAGAGTGGTTCTATGGCGGTGCCAGGGGGCGGGGTGGCCACCCCCCCTCCTTCGAGGACGGTCGAGGATGCCTTTCGCGGGATTTTCAACAGCAGAGGGAAGAAGTCCTCCCCTCCCACGATTCTAAAATTCATTAAGAAGCTGGAGGAAATTCCGGAAATCGTTTTACCCGAAGAGAATCCAATGAAAATTGCTTTAGCACTGGCCCAAAAAGGTCTTGTGGGTCAGTTCATGGGTCTTTGGCCATCTACCAAAACAACGAACGACTAGATCCAACGAAATTGGAGGCCAAATCTGGAACACGGAGTTACCTGCTACCCGGTTGGAAGAGGGTTCTTCGTGTTCGAGTTCATCTCAGAAGAAGATCGGGATTTAATCTTCAGGAATGGCCCCTACTTTATGGGGACCCAGAGACTATAATTGAATAAATGGACACCCGATTTTGATCCATTGGTGGACACGCCTAAGGAAGTGCCGGTGTGGGTCAGATTACCAAACCTTCCTATGCACTGCTGGGATTTCGAATCATTGCAAAGGATAGGGAACGGAGTTGGCAGGTTTATTGACAGAGATGACAACAAAAGACAGTACACCTGCGCCAGAATCTGCGTGGAATTCGATCTGGAGGCGGGGCTCCCTGAAGAAGTTAAGTTAACAGTTGGATCTTGGACTCATTATCAGAAACTTGACTATGAGCACCTGCCATTCAAGTGTAGGAATTGTCAAGAGCACGGACACTTCCAAAGAAACTGCCCCAAAATGAAAACCAATGGGAAAGAAGACGCAGAAGGCTGGCAGAAAGTGAAGAAAGGGAAAAACTCATATAACTCTAAAAGCAAGGACAAAATGAACCAGGAACCACCAAAAGACGGCAACCCAAAACAAAAATCCCAAGAAGCCCCAAAAGAAAAGCAAACCCCCACAAAAGAACCAGAAGGAGAGAAAAACCAAACGCCTTTGGCCCCAGTTGAACCAATCTCGCCCTCCAAGAGTTCCAGTCCGAATAAGGAGAATATCAGCTTGGATACGAATATAGATGTGGAAACCCCGGAAGAGGAAGATACAGAAATAAGCAGCCCGAAAGGAACACCTGAGCAGCCAAAGAGGGGAAGGAAGACGGAGAAGAAGAGAAGGGAAGAGCAAAACTACAAGGAAGTGGCTCAAGGCACACAGTACACAATCCTAGAGATGGTGAACACCAGATCGGGGGCAAAAATAGGGAAGACACCAAAAGGTGGGCTCCCTCTCCAGCCAGGCAAATAATGCAATACTTCTCTTGGAATTGCAGAGGACTAGGAAGCAAACTGAAAGAAGAAGCCTTGAGGGATTTAGTAAGGCTTGTGAGACCAGAAGTCCTCCTAATCCAGGAGACGAAAATGGAGGAGGAATAACTCCTTCGGGTAAGCAAAGTATTCTGGAAGAATGGCCCTGGAAGAGAAGTAAGCGCTAGAGGAGCCTCGGGGGGGTTGGCAACACTCTGGGATTCCACAAAGCTTGAGCTAGTTGAAGAAGCAGGAACCACCCATTGGTTATTTACCAAACTGTACCATAAAGGATCTGGACATCTGGTAAGTCTATTTAACTTGTATGTTCCTGTTACATTTAATGAGAAGAAAGAATGCTGGGACTCTTTAAAATCGTTTCTTAATCGAAAAATTTTCGAGAATCTAGTAGTGGCAGGTGATCTAAATGTCACCCTTTCGCTGGCCGAGAAGAAAGGGGGTTCTATTGTCCGGGACCCTGCTAGAGAATGGGTAGAAGACCTGATGTTGGAGTGGGAGTTGGAAGATATTTCACCAACCAACGGGAAATATACTTGGTCCAATAAAAGATTAGGACTAGGTCACATAGCAGCCAGGCTTGACTGTTTCCTCATCCAGTCCTCCTTCCTTACCCTTGGACTTATGGCGACATCCAAGATTCTCCCTCATTACACCTCTGACCACAAACCTATATCCCTATCCCTTCTCCCTAGTTCAGTGCTAGGCCCCATTCCGTTTAGATTCAGCCCAATTTGGACAGGTCAAGATGACTTCCTCAACCTGGTTCAAAACTCCTGGAATGTTCCTATTTCTAGTTCCCCCTTTTTCGTTTGGGAAGAGAAGCTTAGAAGACTCAAAGTTAACCTAAAAATGTGGGCAAAAAATCTAGGCTCACCCTTGGATGAAAGGAAAAGAATCTAGCAGACATTGGAAAGGCATCAATTGTTTATGGAAGAAGCCCAAGTCACCCAGGAGCTCCTTAGCCAGAAATCCGAAATTCAAAGCAAGTATCATAAAAGCTGCATGAAAGAAGAAACCTATTGGAGAATCAAATCAAGGGCGCTATGGCTTCAAGATGGAGACAAGAACACAGCTTTCTTCCACAAGCAAGCTCAAGCAAGGATAAACTACAACTCCATCAGTGAGATTCAATGGCAAGACCAAGTTTTCAAGGATTCCCAAGGCATAAAGGAGGTGGCTCATTCCTATTTCAAAAATCTTTACTTAGCTCCCGATATGGAGGTCTTGGAGTCGAACTCCTATCCGTTATCAGAAATTCCAGTTCTGGTCACCGAAGAGGAGAATTGGATGCTGAACAGACCTGTCAGTATTAACGAAATCAGGAAAGTTGTCTTCAGTATGAATCCAGATAAGGCGCCTGGGCCAGACGGTTTTACAGCTCGCTTATATACTCATTGTTGGGATATCATAAAAAAGGACTTATGTAGAATGGTCACAAGATCTCAGACCTATAACAAGTTGGGTGGCAGCACAAACTCTTCCTTCTTAGCCCTCATTCCAAAAGAAAAAGGGGCTAAAAGCTTCAACAGATTCAGACCGATATCCCTCTGTAACACGGGTTACAAAATCATTACCAAAATAATGGCTAACAGGCTCAAAAGAATTCTGCCAAATTTGATTCCGGAAAATCAAGGAGGGTTTGTGAAAGGGAGA